>PRKT01001459.1:50998-80092 GCA_003671525.1 Saccostrea glomerata
GGTCGGGGTGGGGGGGGTAAAATTAAATTTACCTGAAAAGAATCTCCCAAGCGAAAAAAGAATACAATTGTTTGATTCGGGAGGTGGGATAAGAGTAAACTCCAGCATCTTTCATTTTCTTAAACTCCTTTATGGAGTTTTTTGTATAATATCCCCCTGTCAGTATTTTTATAAGATTGTACCAATTTAAAATTGGCAGAAAGCAAACAACTAGCTGCAGAACTGTAGCTCTCCGAAAAAATATATAATGATAGACCGGAGAGCTACAGTGCCACCCATTGAAAAAAAACAGTATAATTATTTATTGGCACAAAAAAGTGCGCTGTTTCTCGATTTATTTCTCCATGTTCTTAAAACTGTCATCTCAAAATTTTACCAACCGTGTGTTCCTAACATATTTTTTCACCGTTTCCACAACAAAACATTCCTTATAATTGTTTCTAATAGCCCTCCTGGACCTGGAATTGAGATCATTTAAAATTTCGCCTATTTATACTGCCATTTTGGTTTGCAAGATAATTCAGTCTAACGCGCTTCGTACAGATGTAAACCATGCCGTTATTTGATAAAGGAGTAAGGAGTAAGGACTTTATTGAAATCTACCTTTTTTGCAATTGAGGTAAGAATTTAGAAGAATTAATCCAGAACCGAGCGCATTTTTTTTTGTGCGCAATAAATATACATTTTTTTCAATGGGTGGCACAGTAGCTCTCCGGTCTATCAATATCTATTTTTTCGGAGAGCTACAGTTCTACAGCTAGCAAACAACTTACTGAGGGCTCAGATTTTATATGTTCAAGTCTCAAAATTTATGTGAATGATACTGAGTCCGTTTGAATTTAAATACATGTGTCAAGGGTCTACCATCTCAGGAAATAATTTAGTCAACACAATATTCCTCAATGGAGGTTCATATATTTATTAGATGACAATTTCTGCAGGTACGATGAAATAAAGTATAAACGAACAAACGGATGAAGGTGACCTGCAATGAAAATGACACACTCGTACAAATTCACACACACTAATATATATTTAATTTGAATAGTTAAAATCAGAATTAATATTGAATTATTCTTACCAGTCACATCAATTAAGGCACTAAGATTCCGTAAGGAATTTCTTAGACAAACTGCTACAGGATTTCTCGCAGGAGAATTAACATCCAAAATTATCGTCAATGTATAGTCAAGATTAAAAAGAGATAGTCCGTGCATAAGTATATATATATACCAGGACTCACACATGCGTACATAACTACCACACCCCATACATACTGGTTCTACCACTCACACCCAGGATAATAATAGACCACAAGACAATCACGTGACAACCAAACACTCACGTGACAAGGAACACCGGACAAACCAGAATACAATACAAACATGATGACAATGAATGACCAGGTATGAATGAATGAATGGAATTTACTACAGCTATCTACTACACTAACTTAATATACTAGCTGTACTAAATAATTATACTAAATGAAATAAAAACAAGTAATTGTCACCCTGTGATTTGTTGATTTATTGATTAAAAAGAAACTAACTTACAAAACGTGAGGAACATATATATTCATATGATTGTTGAAAAATTGCATGGAAGCCAATACAATTTATTATGCTTTTTTTTTTTATTTCTAAACAATTGGCAAAATGCTAATCCTCAAATTAGGGGTAATTTCTGACAATTTAGTTTTATTTAATTTTTAATTTTAATATTTTTCAATGTAATTATTCAAAGAAAACTGTTACATGTTTCAACATCTAACGACAATTGTTTATAATTTAAAGTACTATATTTGACTTTGTAACCAATTTGAGTTTGAGCAATTTTTTCGAAAATTGGCAATTTGTAAATCCCCATATCTCAATTATTTATTATTTCCCAAGCTCAATGTTTTGCAACGATAATGTTTAGACATATATTTGTACAATAAAATAAAAAAAAAGTAATTTCAAAGATTGGTCTGGGAAGATTTTGGGCATTACACTTGTTATACTTTTGGCAATTCTTGAAAATTGGCATCATGCCAATTTTCAAGAGTTATCTGCCCTTTGATATATTGCATATTTAATTATGATAAATGTCAATTTTGAAAGAACATAGTCTCATGTTACTAAAAAATATCTTAATGGAAATGCAAGTTTAATTTTGAGTAAAATAAATCAAATGTGTATTTTACCATTTTTCTTGAATTTTTCAAGTGCATTTGCACTTAAATGTGCAAAAAGGAGGTGGCGCTGCCAACGGCTGCCATGTTGAATGACGGGAATTTTTTTGGTAATTTTTTAATAACATATTAAAAAGTCTAACTACCCACCAAATTTCATTAAGATATGACAACCTTCGATTGGACAGTTCTGCATGGTTTTCTCGCGGACTGACTCTAAATTGTTGTTAGATTTTGTGCCGATGTAAAAAGTTATAACATGGCGTCAGAAGTAACCCGGAATTTCCTTCTATTCAATTAGGGGTGCATTTTGTGCAATGTGTTCTTCCAGTGACTTTTCATCCGATATAAGAGCCTTATTGACGCCTCATACTTCAATTTCTTTTCCGTAAGTTTTCTTTAATTGGAAGTGCGCTTTTGTAACAAATGGTTTATTTTCTAAAAGATATTAGAAATTAGTATTTTTTCAAATAACGATCTATAAAATTAACGAAAAACTGAGAAAAAATATTTTATATCTTCCAAGATTTAATGTACGTACCAAGGAACAAAGGCAAATTTATAATATATAAACCTACAGTATTTTTTTTTAATCCTGTATTAATGAGATACAAGATGTGTTTGTAAAACACTGATGCCCCCGTATGGCAACATAGCAAAGATTAAGCTTTTCTTAAATGCAAATTTAATTAATTCGTACCAAAAGTAGGTTATTCTCATTGGAAAACAATTGTGAAATTTGAAAGTAAGCTAATGTTAAAGTTTTTTAATGAGTACAAAAATCTCCAAGGTCAAGGTCAATGTAATTAGTATCAAATGAAAGGTCTTGCCACATAAAATACTTATGTAGAGCATGAAAGTCCTAGCCCTAACCGTTCAGAGGTTATGGTCAACATTCAAATTTCTTAAAAAGTAGGTCAAACTCCTAGGTCAAGGTCAAAGTTATTGTTATTAAATGAAAGGTCTTGTCATAAGGATCAAATATGTACAGTATGAAAGCACTAGCCCTAAGTCTTTAAAAGTTATGGTCAATGTTTGCTTTTTTTAAGTAGGTCAATCTCAAAGGTTAAGGTCAAAGAGTCAAGGATCTTCATATTCAATGAAAGATCTTCTCACAAGGATTACATATATGAAGTATGAAAGCCCTATTCCTAACCGTTCAAAAGTTATGGCCATGGTTAAAGTTTTTCACAAGTACGAGAATCTACAAGGTCAAGGTCAAAGGGTCAAGGTTGTTGGTATCCAGTGAAAGGTCTTTTAACAAACATTCCATATGTGAAGTATAAAAGTCCTGGTGTCTACTGTTCAAAAGATATGGCCAAAGTAAAATTTTAAAATTGTTCTTAAAAAGTAGGTCAAACTCCAAGGTCAAGGTCAAAGGGTCAAAGTTATTGTTATCAAATGAAAAGTCTTGTCATAAGAATCAAATATGTAAAGTATGAAAGCACTAGCCCTAACTCTTTTAAAGTTATGGTCAAGGTTTGCTTTTTTAAAGTAGGTCAAGCTCAAAGGTCAAGGTCAAAGGGTCAAGGATCTTCAAATCCAATGAAGGGTCTTCTCACAAGGATTACATATATGAAGTATGAAAGCCCTATCCCTTACCGTTCAAAAGTTATGGCCAAGGTTAAAGTTTTTTCACAAGTATTGAAAACTACAAGGTCAAGGTCAAAGGGTCAAGGTTGTTGATATCCAGTGAAAGATCTTTTAACAAACATTACATATGTGAAGTATAAATGCCCTGGTGTCTACTGTTCAAAAGATATGGCCAAAATAAAATTTTAAAATTTTCATGTAAAAGTGGGTCAAACTCCAAGGTCAAGGTCAAAAGGTCAAATTTGGTGGTACCCAAAAAAAGGTCTTGTCACAAGGAATACACATATGAAATATGAAAGTCATAGCTCCACTAAATCAAAAGTTATGGGCAAGGTTAAAGTTTTTGCGGACAAACAGACAAACAGAGAGACAGACAGACAGAGAGACAGACAGACAGAGAGACAGACAGACAGACACGACAAAAACTATATACCCCCGAAACTCCGTTTACGGGGGCATAACAAGATGTGTTTGTGAAACACTGATGCCCCCGTAAGGCAACATAGCGACGGTTAAGCTTTCTCAAATGCAGATCAAATATGTTGGTACCAAAGTAAGGTTTTTTCAAAAGAAATGCGAAATGTAAACACTAGCTACACCTGTTTCAGGGTTATGACCAAGGTTAGCATTTTATAAGATAGGACAAACTCCGGGTCAAGGTCAAAGGGTCAAGGTTGTTGTGTTCTAAAGAAAGGCCTTGTCTCAAAGATTACGTATGGGAAGTATGAAAGCACTGGCCCTTACCATTCAAAAGTTATGGCCAAGGTTAGAGTTTGTAAAAAGTAGGTCAAACTCTAAGGTCAAGGTCAAAGGGTCAAGATTCTTGATATCCAATGAAAGGTATTGTCACAAGGATTACACATGTGAAATATGAAAGCTCTAACCCCAACTGTTCAGAAGTTATGGTCAAGGTTAAAGTTTGTAAAAAGTAAGTCAAACACCAAGGTCAAGGTCAAATGGTCAAGGTTCTTGTCACAAGGATTAAATTTGTGAAGTATGAATGCCCTAGTCCTAATCCTCTAAAAAATTTCGTCAATGTTGTATTTCTAAAGTAGGTCAAACTCCAAGGTCAAGGTCAAAAGGTCAAGGTTCTTGGTATCCAATGGAAGGTCTTTTCATCAGAATTATATATGTGAAGTATGAAAGCCCTAGTACTGATTGTTCAAAAATTATAGCCAAGGTTAAAGTTTTTTCATAGGTACAAAAATCTCCAAGGTCAAGGTCAAAGGGTCAAGGTTGTTGATATTCAATGAAAGGTCTTTGAACAAAGATTACATATGTGAAGTATAAATGTCTTGGTATCTACTGTTCAAAAGATATGGCCAAAGTAAAAGTTTAAAATTTTCATGTTAAAGTGGGTCAAACTCCAAGGTCAAGGTCAAAAGGTCAAATCTGTTGGTACCCAAAGAAAGGTCTTGTCACAAGGAATACACATGTGAAATATGAAAGTCATAGCTCCACTAAATCAAAAGTTATTGGCAAGGTTAAAGTTTTTGCGGACAAACAGACAAACAGAGAGACAGACAGAGAGACAGAGAGACAGACGGACACGACAAAAACTATATGCCCCCGAAACTTCGTTTACGGGGGCATAAAAAAAAATCAAACAAAATCAACTATCGTTATAGTAACAAATAAATAAAGAAATGTCAACATGTCCTAACTATACCAGCATTAATTTTTTTTTATCCGAGAGTACTTTAAAGTCTAATTTTACCCATATGAAAATTATTTTACCATTGTTAGCTCGCAACACTGGACACGATGTCGCATTGATCTGCTCAAAGCATGACAGTGAATAGATTTGAGTCACGTGTTCAATGCTTTGTTATTCCTGAGGTCAAAGGCGGTTTGAATTTGTAAACAAGGTGCCTTTACTATAGGAACAGGTACCCGTGATTTTGCACCTTTTTGGAAAATAACATGTGAGCGCACGTTTGTTTCAATTTTTTTCATGAATTAAAGTGACGATTATAACTCTTTACATTGACCCTATTTACTACAAATTGAAACATAGATGCGCTCATATAAAAAATGGGCTTGCAAAATGGGGTGTGGCCTAAAGTCTATGAGAAATAGATGTAAACAGCGTACCCCTGCTATATAAATCAGATAAATACTCAATTACAGTGCAAGGAAGTGAAAATTGAAAAAAGATATTTATAAACAACAATATTTGGTGGAAAGATTGAGACAAAAATATGTAGAAAATCTTTAAAGTAAATTTTTGTAAATTATCGGGGGGCCTAATTTGGACGTTTAAACGATTCATTCTTTGGTATTGTCTTACTGTCAAAGCAAATTAACGTCCAGTTTTTTTTTTCAAAACATGTTTTTTCGCTGTCCTAGAAGTATAAAAGAGTTACCTCTCAAGATTACGTCACAAATGCTATGATCATTTGGCGCACTTTTTAAAAACAATTTTCTCAAAATTCTGGTATAAATAAAGAATTTTTAAAGATTCTGGTTAAATTTTTCGATATATAATGTTTCTCATTAATACTTATATATGAATTTTACTCTTAATTCACACAAATTAAACAGTAATAATGATTTGAAATTTGAGGGCGAGACAGCCCCTTGACAACGGGCCGAGACAGAGATATATCAGCCCTGAGGGCGAGACAGCCCTACTTCCCAGGCGCTGTCTCGCCAAGTCCAAAACGCCTGTATCAGGGCTGATGCACTACTAGGTATATGATATAATTATTATAGTATGATACGGATTTGATACGCTAGAGCCTTAGAGTACTAGTATCCAGAGAACATGAAACTTATTATAAAGAAACTTCCGTTCTACTTACAAGAAAAGTGTCGAAATGTTGTGTACGAGCTCAAAGACAGAAGAGAAGTTGAGAAGTTTGAGAACTTAGTGAAGTCTGTTCGTAAGGAAGCTAAAAAGGGCAACGACCCTATCTATGGAAGAGAAGTGATGAGTATCTCAACGTCTTCAACCCACGGACATAATGTTAAACCAGCCACATTCTCAAAACAGAAAGGGAACTTTGCAACTAAGACCGTGGAGTCTCATCTATCTACAAACAATTATGCATACGAACAACATAGACCAAAATCATCTGGATTTGTGAAACCATGTGCTTATTGTCAAGGCACATCACATTCATTGGAAGAGTGCCGGAACATTATGAAGCTACCCCTAAAGGACAGATATGAAGTGTTGAAGTCTAAGGGACTGTGTTTCTCGTGTTTGAGATCAGGACATCTTAAGGGAGCCTGCCAACACAAGTTATACTGCGTTCACTGTAAGAAGTGTCACCCATCTATACTTCATGTGAATCCTCGACAAGGCAAGGAAAAACCAGTGACTACCGATCAAAACAACAACAGCTCATCAGCAGCCGTTTCTTCAACAGCGCATATGGGGGCTGGGGACTCAGTGAGGCAAGCGCTTCCGGTCATACCAGTACGTTTGAAATCAAGAAACAGTGACAAATTTATTACAACTTATGCTTTCTTGGATTCTGAGAGTACAGCGACATATTGTACAGAGGAAATTGCAAGATCACTTCACCTTGAAGGCAAAAAGACTGTGCTTAACTTAACAACCATGGGACAGCAGAGGACAGAAAACTGTTGCATTCTATCTGGTCTTGAAGTGAGTAATTTAAATGGTGATCACACAACTGACTTACCTCCTATATATACACTCAATCGGATCTGCCCATATCTAAGAAAGACATTGTTACGTCCGAGGACCTACAAAGATGGCTGCATCTGCATGATGTACATATTGATACCATAGATAGTGATGTTGGTTTGTTCATTGATGTCAACGTACCGAAAGCAATGGAGCCATGGGATGTGATTACTAGTGTACACAAAGGTCCATTCGCTTTTAAGACTCTGTTAGGATGGGTATTCAATGGACCGCTTGATACAGACCAGAGAATGGTACTTACAGTACATACGTCACAGTCAACCGCATCGACGCAAGATTAGAGGAGCAAATGAGATATCAATTCAATCATGACTTTAGTGAAAGAGCTATTGATGATGTTCCAGAGCCGTCAAAGGAAGACAGGAGATTTCTCGACTTTGTGAAAAATTCAGTTCGCTTTGAAAATGGACATTATGTCATTGGTCTACCATTCAAATCAGATAATGTGATAATGCCAAACAACAGAAAACAAGCAGAACAGAGACTGAATTCGTTGGCTAAGAAACTTTGTAGTGACAGTGAATTCCATGACAATTATAAAGCCTTCATCGACAAAATTATTAGCGAAGGCTATGCACGAAAGGTACCTATAGAAGACTTGAATCAAGATGATAGACGCGTTTGGTATTTGCCGCATCATGGTGTACTACATCCCAAGAAGAAAAAAACTTCGAGTTGTGTTCGACTGTATAGCGAGGTTCCAAGGGACTTCACTGAATGAGCAATTATTACAGGGCCCTAACTTGACAAACACACTCATTGGGATTTTGATGCGATTTAGAGAGGAGGAAATCGCTGTGATGGGAGATATCGACAGTATGTTCTACCAAGTACGTGTTCCGCCACAAGATGCTACTTTTCTACGATTTCTCTGGTGGAAAGATGGAAATCCTTCCAGTAGTTTAATTGAGTCCGAGATGATCGTGCATTTGTTTGGAGCCACATCTTCGCCTAGTTGCGCCAATTTTTGTTTACGAAAAACAGCTCAAGATTGGACAGGACATTTTAGTGATGAGATAATAAAGACAGTTCTTCAGAATTTCTACGTTGATGATTGTCTAAAGTCGGTGAATTCGGTAAGAAATGCTGTGACATAGGTGAAAGAGTTACAGGGACTCTTGGAAAGTGGGGGATTTCATATATCGAAGTGGATCAGCAACAGTCGTGAGGTCATGTATTCGATACCAAAATCCGATAGAGCTAAAGAGGTCAAGGACTTAGATCTTGACTATGATACACTACCGGTAGAGCGAGCCCTCGGTATCCAGTGGTGTGTGAATTCTGACATCTTTCAGTTTAAACTAGACTTCAACAGGAAACCACTTACGAGGCGGGGAATTCTGTCAATGGTGAGCGGTGTGTTTGATCCACTGGGATTCTTAGTTCCACTACTACTCAAGGCCAAGATCATTCTGCAGGAATTGTGCAAACTTCAGCTTGGATGAGATGATATAATTCCAGATGACACTGCTATTCAGTGGAATAATTGGTACCAAGATCTCGAGAAATTGAGGGACTTCAAAGCGAACAGATGTCTGAAACCTTATGGTTTTCATCCGCTCATGGTACAGTTACATCATTTTGCTGATGCGAGCGAAACTTGATATGGTACAGTGTCATACTTGTGCATGGAGAACGCTTCTGGTGAACGTCACTGTTCCATTATTATGGGAAAATCTCGTGTTGCTCCACTTAAGGCAACATCTATTCCACGATTGGAGTTGACAGCAGCCACAGTAGCCGTCAGAACCAATAGGATGTTACTTAGAGAATTGAACATGCCTGTCCATCGTATTACATACTGGACTGACAGCATGGCCGTTCTACGTTATATTCAGAATAGTACGGCGAGGTTTCAAAGCCTGGAGAACTGGATCAAACACCCCAATTTCCTGTTTGAACCTGAGGATCATTGGCCAACACCAGCTTCCCACCTCAATGACACAGAACTGTTTGACAACGACCCAGAGATGAAAAAGGTTACTGTAAAGACAGTTGTCACAAAATCACAGGAATTACAAGAGAATACAGCAGATATTAACGAGCTGTTTCAACATCATTCGTCTTGGTATTTATTAAAACGTAGTGTGGCATGGATTTTGAAGGTACGTAAAGAGCTGTTAAGACGTGTTCGTGTGAAAAAACTCGATTCTCACTCAATAGTACAGGATGATTCTCGTGACAAGGCTTACATTTCATATGAGGACTTGAAAGAAGCAGAAAAAGCTATACTTACTTTCATTCAGTGGCAAGAATTTTCTACGGAAATAAATACCCTTATATCAAGAAACTTTAGTGTCAGTCATGGTAGCAGAATCCGGAGCCTGGATCCATTTTTGGATGCTGGACTTTTGCGAGTCGGTGGTCATTTACAAAAGTCAAGTTTTCCAGAGGAGATGAAACATCCAGTGATTTTACCCAAAGATCATCATGTGTCTACTCTAATTTTAACCAAATTCATCAGAATTTATTACACAGTGGCAGAAATCATATGCTAGCAAAGTTGAGAGAACGTTACTGGCTTATCCATGCTCCATCTGCAATTCGGAAAGTCGTATCAAAGTGTGTTACTTGTAGACGACAGAGGTCTAAGGTTGGAGAGCAAAAGATGGCAAGTTTGCCCAAAGATCGTATTATCCCAGACGAACCACCGTTAAGCAGAGTTGGTGTCGATTATTTCGGACCATTTGAAGTCAAAGTATAACGGAGTCGTGTGAAACGCTACGGTGCTATATTCACTTGCTTAGCTAGTCGTGCAGTGCATCTAGAGATAGCAGCTTCGTTGGATACAGATTCCTATATAAATGCACTACGTCGTTTCATAGCAAGAAGAGGACAAGTAAAGAAAGTACGTTCCGACAATGGAACTAACTTTGTTGGTGCCGAACGTGACCTTAAAAAATCCGTACAAGAATGGAATCGAGCACAGATCCAATCTGCGATGTTACAAAAGAACGTAGACTGGCAGTTTAACCCACCAGCTGGATCACACTTTGGGGGAGCCTGGGAAAGGTTAATTAGATCTATTCGTAAAGCCATGAAAAGTGTACTAAAGGAGCAGACACTTGATGATGAAGGACTTCATACTCTAATGTGTGAAATTGAATATACAATCAACCACCGACCAATAACGAAGAACACGGATAAACACGGTGACTTGGAGCCACTTACTCCAAACCATTTGCTTTTGATGAAGAGGAAACTTAACCTTCCTCCAGGAGTCTTCGATAAAACAGATCTGTACCACAGACGCCGTTGGAGACAGATACAATATATGGCCAACTTGTTCTGGCATCGTTGGGTACGCGAGTACTTACCACTTCTCCAGGAACGACAAAAATGGCATGATATCAAGAGAAACTTTCAAGTCGGTGATATTGTGTTAGTTGTGGATTCGAACGCCCCAAAGAACTCTTGGCCGATGGGAGTAGTGCATGAGACGATTCCCGACAGAGATGGACTCGTGCGTCGGGTGAAAGTGAAAACCGAGACAAACATTCTAACGCGACCTGTCGACAAACTGTGCATGATCCTAGATTTGGACTAAGAGACTGTTTAAGATGTGTTTACTAAGAGACTTTGAATATATGAATATTCTTCTTAATCATGTACATGTATTAATTTGCTAGATATCATGTTTATCATGTGCATATATTATTTATGATGAGAATTTAGTACAGTGTAGACTGTTTAACTTGCATTTTATTTTTATACAATTTTTTGGTTAATGGATATATAATGTATCTATTTTTGTAATTGTGTCACATTTGTTCCACAATTAGGGGGCTGGATTGTTACAGCCATTTCGGTACGTATAACTAGACTTTTTAGGGTCATTAGTGTGATGTGACGTCATCGTTTTTGGGGCACAGTAATTTTTTGTGTAGAGCCCGTGTTATTATGGCAGAACGCGGCTGGGCTTGGTGCCGCGATTGTTACCAGTTTGCCATTTGCTAGTTTTCTCTGTTGATTTTCCATTCTTTGTACTGATATTTATTTCACCGGAGGCGGAGGAAACTTCTAATTGGTGAGTTTTTATATGTAAATCATTTAGCTGTCTGTATACACTGTATTTATGCCTGCCTGCCCAAATTCCGTATACGAAGAAGAGACAACTACCATATAAAGAATAAAAATGGTAATTTGTTAAGGAGTACAAATCATAAGAAGTTCACAATACATAATAGCATATAAAAAATCATCAAAGACGTTACACAAAAATGATGTGACAGGTACAAAAAATTCAACACTCCTTCAATAAATGACAATAAATCAAAAATCCATATATGTACACAAAATACTACAAAACTGTCACACATTTGTATCCTGAGAAATGGACTGACTAGTCAAATTATTATGCAACAAAATTTTGGCCATTGAAAGGACTAGATATACAGTATGATCTAAACAAAGCAGTGATATGGGGTGTTCATCTGCCACCTTAACAAGGTAGGCTATCTCAGTTCTCTAAGGCCTATCCTTTCATACATATACATATACTCTTCAAAAAAAAGAAACGCATAGTAGGAACAGTGCCCTGAAAAATGTATGATAGTTTTGTCATACCCTTTATTTTTGTATGGATACGATGTATTCGAGTGAAATGCATGATTTGTTAATGAACTTTTTAGCTTTACAGCTCTTCTACAAGTCTCACAGACAAAAAGACCGAATTTTGCAAAATTTCCCCAAAAATTTTTATCTCAATTTTCATTTGTTCAATTCTGATGCAATTCCTTCAGGTACAAAGGGGCTATCAAAAGCGGAGGTTCTCGATATTTTGAATCTAGTTTTATCTGAAAAATGACGCTTCCTAAAATTGCTGCATCTGAATGTTGCGTAGCACAAAAAGGAAAATGGGCGACTGGAAGCAGGGGTAGCGGAATCTACAATTGCAAGAGATTTTAATGTTACACACAGACCAAATCTAACCTATAAAACATAAACCATTAGCATCGAACACCCAATGCTCGCAAAAAATATGGTAGACTACGTGTGACATCAGCAGCACAGCATCACTTCCGAGCATTACGTAAATTGCATGGATGTAATGCAAGGACTTCATCTAAAGCATTAGCTATCCCTGACATGCGCAGATCATCTAACAAGACCGTTTTCAGTTGACTGAGAATTATTGCAAGAGGATTATTTATGCCATTGGTCCGACCCCACAACACCCCAAATATCAACTTCAAAGATCTCAGATCAATAGAGTATGACCACAGCATCGCTACTGAAAATTGTGGTTATCCTACTAGTCCAGAATGTTTATCTGAAAGCCTCTTATAAGTTTAAGAGTGCTAATGCTTTGTAATGAATGTTAGAAAAATAACTGCCTCCAGGACGTTAAAAAAGTTGTGGTGGTAGTGAAATGATATAGAAAACGGTATTTTAAGAAAGAAGAATTGATTTGTTTCGAATTCAATGGACTTTGATGGAAAAAGGTATTCTAACCATGTTCTACCTACACATACCCATTCAATTTGGCAGCATCCTAAAGCCGAATTGCAATCTCACAATACACAGCCACATATGGCTCGTTTGACAGACTTATTCTTGCAAAGAAACAACAACCTGTTTCAGTCACAGTCATCTAAATCGCTAGATTTAATCCATATTAATCAGCATTGGACAAAATGGATTAACATGATTTGCCAAAGACAATCGCATCCCCAGAATCTGCAACAGCTTACCAAAGTTGTACATTTGGAGTGGGAGAGTATTCCTATACAGTTTTTATTACACACATTTGCTTCCATTAGATGCCGTTTTTGGCTATCATTTGTGTCTGCAGGGGGCATACAAGATATTGATCTTTTATGGTCTTAAACTGACTATAATTTTTAACTTGTTGGGTAATTATGACATTTAGATAGTATTCTTGTTGCTTACCACAATTTCTATTTTATCAATGCATCATTTTACTAAGTAATCTTTATGTTCAATGTGTCACTAAAATTCTACTATACGGTTCTTTTTTTGATGAGTATATATAGGCTGCCTTGTTAACGCCCCATATCTAACCTTACCTCACAATGCATATGTACAATAGAAAAAAGACTTCCATCGGATATATCATATTAAGCATAAAAACAATAAAAGGAAAAAGTGCGGTGTACTCCCCTTAAAATTATATGAAACTCAGAGCCCCTGTCTCCAAGTATGATGCAGTCCAATTGACAACATGTAGCCCCTGTCTACATGGTAGCTTTTGAATTGGATACATGTAGCCCCTGTCTACATGGTAGCTTTTGTATTGGATACATGTAGCCCCTGTCTACATGGTTGCATTTGTAATGGGTATGAAGCCCCTGTCTTCACAATCCTAACGAAACGGTTAAATCTCTTAAAATTTTAGAGTTGTGATTCTAATATACTTTTTAAAAGCAGAAGAATTCCCTCTTCCCATAATTTGAATCTGTATTTCGGAGAATCCGAGTGAGGCAGCTGTGGTGGCAGCACCAATGCGGAAGCTATGCGTGTTGTAACATTGTAAGTCTAGGTTACAGAAAGCTAAGGCTGGTTTCAACTGTTGGGTGAAGTACTGGCGAGAGATAGGCAAACCATCCATGAAAGAAAACAAAGGTTCTGCATTGGAAGAATGCTTTCTGAGGTTCAGGTAATGCAGCAGAGCTTTGTAAGGGCACACCAAAGGGTCCTTAATATTTTAAGTCAAGCGGAGTGTTGTAGTGTTTGCCTTTAAGTGTTTGAAGTGGGGTATATTTATGTCTATGAACCTGTTTTGTGGACTGTCGCTCCCTACAGTCACATTTCCAAAGAGTAGAAAATGTTGAGTTGTACTGTTAGTTTCTGTTATTTCTCAAACTCGTAAGAAGGTGCAAAATGCAAGGGTAAACATGGCACGTAAAAGTGATTTCGTGAAATCCGATGATGTGGTGAAATCCAAAGCATGAATAAGTTTCCTCAACACCGCTGGGGTTATTGGAAGCCTTGGGTCAGTTGTTATTTTAGATTTACGGTAACCCTGGAGCATTTTGCGGATGATGAAATGCTGTGTTACATCTGAATAGTTTCCGAGTTGGAAGATGAAACTCAATGAGGATACTAGTGTAGAAGTGGTAGATGCGGCAAAATCTTTCTGGTAGCAATGAGCGACGAAAAGTGATAAATATTGCACACAAGGTGGTAGCGGGGATGCTTGGTTCCCAAATGACTGTTCAATAAAGCATTTGTATGATGAAAAGGCTGCTTTGTAGGCTAACAGAGTCGATGGCGATAAAGAATTTCGAACCAAGAAGTCCGCTGTAAGGGTCAGATCTTCACTAACACTGAGGGGACTGGTATTGGTCTAATGTCCATATGTGGGAAGCGGGCCCGAAATTCCTCCACCTGCAAACGTGAAAGTAAGTCAGCAGCTGTATTAGACATCCCTTGTATGTGTTTGGCCTTGAAATGGATATTGTGTTTAAGTGAAAGAACCATAAGACGCCGCATTAATTGCATAAGATGGGAATCTTTTGAAGTATTTTTGTTTTTAACGTGCACAACAGCCATGTTGTCTGAATGTAGAACCAGGGTACAGTTTTCGAAAGAAAGGGCCCAGATCTCTAATGCAATGACAATAGGTAGGAATTCTCGTATTGAAATATGATATTCTAACCACTCTGCAGTGAACTCATGGTAAAACCACTTTGTACGAAAAGTACAACCGAATCCTACGTTACTTGCATCGGTAAAGAAAAGCAGTGAAGAGGAAGAATGAGTTATACAGGATGGAAAAAAGGCCCTGCCATTAAAATGTTCTAAAAACACACCCCAGGCACGCAATTCGGCCTGTGCCTGTAAGCTAAGACGACGGTGATGGTATGGTTTCTTAAGGCCAATCGTTAGGTCGATGAGACGTCTCAAGAAAGTGCGACCGGGTGATACAACGTTACACGCAAAATCAGCATACCGATCAAGGATTGCAATTCTTTCAACGTTGCCGAACGCTTTGTTTGAATTTTTTTGATTTCAGTCTTTAATTGTGTTAATTTATCTAAAGGTGATCTGATTTCCATCTTCAGCGTATCTAACTCTAGACCCAAAAATGTGAAGGTAGTTGTTGGGTAAACAGTTTTTTCTGATTTTATAGGCAGGCCAATGTCTTTTGCTAGTTGGTAAAAAGCTAGGAGAGCACTGTAACACTTTGAGGAGTTAGGTCGACTTATGAAAAGAAAATCGTCCAATATGTGTACACAATGCAAAACCGAAAACTTTGATTCAAGGATCCATTGAAGGGCTGAGCTGAACTTTTCAAAAAGGTTACAAGAGTAACTTAGGCCAAAGGGCAAGGTTTTGTCAAAGTAATACTTATTGTCCACCATAAAACCTAACAGTTCAAAGTCATCCGGGTGAATAGGAATCTGTTTATAAGCATTTTCAAGGTCTGTTCTGGGTAACAAAGCACCCCCTCCCAATTCTTTGATTATTGTGATGGCTGTTTCTACGGACTGGTATTGAACTGTTCAGAACTCTTTAGGAATGTTATGGTTAATCGACTCTCCTTCTGGGTAAGATAAATAGTGGATCATTCGAAATTCCCAAGCTGCTTTTTTGGGCACCAATCCTAAGGGTGATATCTGAATATTTGGAAATAGAGGGCTCAGATAAGGTCCGGAGATACGCTTTGCACTCAGTTCACTAAAGAGCTTAGAATGAAGAACTTCATCGTTACCCTTAAGAGACGAAAGGTTTTTTGATATCCGAAATGTGCGGTGACCTTGATATGGGATTTTAAAACTGAAAGTAAACCCTTGTATTAGAAATGAAGTCAAAGTTGAATCAGGGCCCTCAAGATAACTAGACAGTTTATCAACTTTAATCGTTGTTATGATCGTTTTATCATTTTTACTTAGACAAGAGTGCTGGTTTGTTGAATGTGCTTGTTGGTTATTTACCATTTTGTTTTGAGAAACCTTGTTTGGGGCGGTTGTAGCACAGTCGGCGAGGGTGCTTTCCAGCACAGTACTGACAGACATGCTGGTGGGGACAGTTGATTTTGTTACATGACCAAAAATTGTTGTAGGAATAACAGTAGTTATGTGGCTTGGGTTGGGCACGAAAGTTCTGTTTCTTGTTTTTAAGTTTAAAGTCTAACCCCGAAACTAATGCCTCCTGATACAATTCTATATATTTCTTGTCCCAGTCACAGTCCCAGGGTTTTTTTTCGCGCCAACGCCGGAATTTCTCATCATACTGTAGGGTCGCTTGGTCCCCACAAGAATCTGCGATTTTTTGCACCGTTTGTGCATAAGTCATCAATCTGCCGATTTCAAGAGGGAATTTCTCTGCATAGATCGCGACAAATATGTGGAAAGCCTCCACCCATTTTTATTATTGTTTTCAGAGGGCCTTTGTCATTTGATTTAACGAATATAAACTGGCCGTCTTTATCCACTGACTTAAACTTTTCGGTCTCCTCATTATAGAGGTCTTTAGGCAAAAGAGTAGAGAATTTTACAAACTCGTTTGCATGAATTTTTGCCCTTATTTTTGCGTCAACCCCCAATGTCAGGCCAGTAGCTGGGTGTGGGTCCCCCTCTTTTGTGCGTTGGCTTAATTTGCTTGTACCTTGCATAGTGATCTCCTCCAGGAGTTGTGAGTTGGGCGCTACTGACTCCGAGGCGACTAACTCCGAGGAGGCTGGTTCCGAAGGCTTTGTTTGTGATGGCTGCTCCGGTTGTATTTCTATGGCAGGTGTTTGACCAGCTGTTTGACTTCTTCTGTTATGGTAATCCGCCATACATTGTATAAAGGTGTCCTCGATGGTTGGCAGAATGGCATCCATGCATGATTTGATCATGTCGTCTTGGTCCTTTGGCAACATTTCCCCTGTGGGTGGAATCTGGTGGCCATCAGCATTCTGGGCCGAGGCTCCTTTGCTCTTCCTTCTCCTCTTAGTTGTTGACGCCTTGTGGAAAAAACTGAATATAAAATACAATAAAGAAAATCAGGTAAACTGTTAACTGGTTGATTTTTGACCTCATAAGTAGCTCTATAGCTTAGTCAGTTCAACAATTAGTTACGTAACATTGAGCTTAACCGTAATCGTACGAGTGTACAATATATAGCACTGAGACTTAAGCTACCTTGCAAATATACTTGACATAACATAGCCTACAGGCCTTGTATACAAAGAACATTATGCCACTAAAGTGAAAATATCATAGCTCTTAGGCTTACTCTATGTACTTACTACATTGCAGATAAATGCGAATTATACATAGCACTAAGCTAAAGTTTTCGTGAGCATTGCATGTGTAATCGGCAAGTTATACCGGAATCACATAGCACTTTGGCTTCATGTAAACATTGCACACAATGCTAGTATATTGTGGCGAGCATAGCACTTAGGCTTGTCAACATAATACGTGTAGCAATTAACATAGCACATAGGCTGAAAATAACATAGCTACCCTGGTTGAGGCTAAAGGTACTGAAGAACATAGCATTAGGGCTTCATGTAACATTGCACATAATGCTAGTATACTGAGAATAACATTACATTGCACTGAGGCTCTATGGAAACATTGCGCAAAATGCCAATAGACCAGGTATTTCATAGCACTCAGGCGTTATGAAATATATTGCACATAATGCGAATATACTGAAAATAGCATAGCACTTAGGCTTAAGTATAACTGTGTTTGCTGAAATATGTAAAATGAATTGAGAACAAAACAGTTACCTGTCTCCAGACAAATATATACAATGTCTGGAACACTCTTGTCTGTTGCTCAAAATATACACCTTTTAGTTAACTGAAAAAGACAGAGCATATTAGTCTAGGTTATTTATACATGCATACCACAATATTAATAGTGCTTGGTGATATTTTGTTTATCCTGGAATAATAAAATAATTTTAAAATACTGACTCAATTTACACGTGTACATGCAAATAAATAAACATTTAATGTATGTATAATGATTATCCGTTATCTTATGATCTAAAATGTTTAAAAATTGTTTGTACAGCAAAATTACAGCTAGAAGCCCCTGTCTTCAATGATTTGCTGCAGACGAAGCTCCCTGTCGGTGTTGAGCCAATAGCACGCCCCTGATCTGTCTGAACAGTATATGGAACCCTAAATTATTTAGATGCACCCCATCACACAAAATTGGATCCCGGCTTTCCGAAAAAACCCCTTAGTCTCCAGAACACAAGACTATGTGAGGAACAATAATCCTTTAGAAGAGTGTTTGCTTCCTTAACCCTCTGGTTGTAGGTGGTATATATTGTTTATATTTCTAGTCAGAGATCTAGGGATGAAGCTTAACACAGTTATTGTTTTTAAATGAAATCCTCGTTTTAGCTGCGTTAGAAATGCCGTTAGTTTCGACACGCCACACTCAGAACTATAATCTGGGTCACGAGAATCTAGGTCATTACCCCCGATAAACACAATGAGGTGCTGCGGGTTGTAGCGTCTGACGACAGATGAAATCACAGCTAAATGGTGACCCTTGTCAATAAGTCCTCCGCTTAATCCAAAGAAATTAACTTCTTTTAATCCGGAAATGTCAAAAACGGATTCAGCTGGACGATCTGCTCCTACTTTTCACATGCGAGTCTTCCACTATCAAGGTTGACATCGTCAGCAACAATGCTGTAGGAATAGTTTCACTTGCACATATTACAGTGGTTGGTCACAAATTGGAGCAGAAGAAATAATTTGTTCAGATTCTTAGAATACTAGAGTGTACGCAGTACAGTTAAGGTGCGCAATGGAAAATTGACTAAATTTTGCATTTAAAAATGTATTTGTAATCGGGATGGCGATTATTTTTAGTACATTATTTATATCGGATAATTGTAATTATGATTAATAACTACATATCGAGGACGATTATATTTATATTTAGACTAGTCACGTGATGTGGCAGTCACGCGATTTTAGCACATTGACTTGAAGTATAGATGTTACATATAAATATCACCAGTGCAAGGGCATAACCAAGTTAAATTTCCAAGTTTAGTATATAAATATTTTCAACACGCATTGTAGTTTCTAAAAAGTGCTGTGATACTGTCTAAATTCTGCAATTTCATTGTTAAAATTATACTTTTATGACCGAATGCTATATATTTTTTGCTGGTCAGCGGCATGACATATATTGATATAATTATACTGTTTTTAAGATTTCATCAGGATCGCAGCACTTTTCAGATACCTTAATAGTTCTAGAGTTGAAATGTAAAAGCTTACTTCGATCCATAGAGTGTATGCCCTTGCACTAGATCGATTTATTAAGACTTCCCACATTACCCGACGATGTACTTGCATACAAATATACGACAAAGTCAATTAAATACGAAATGTACAGAAAATATATTAATAAAACAGTGAAGAAGACATTAAATTCAAGTTATTGGTCCATAGAATATCAGTAAAAAATGTTTCATTTAATTAGAGAATACATATTTTGTTGAGAAAAATATTACTTGATCTGTCTCTCACTGCATACAAACTACGTCACGTTGTAAGAAATGACGTCATATTGACAAGTGTATTGCGATCAGTGACTTGTTTATTACTTGTTATGTGAGATTTAACTAATGACAAAACAACACGCTGTAGTAAGTTTTTACGTAGTTTGATGATTTTTTATTGGTTAAATTAGCAAATAAACTCATTTTGTAGTATTTTAAGGAAATGTTGTATGACGTATATTGTGTATGATGTCAAAGTCAAGTTTTCCCGTACAAATTAGGCTCCGCCTCCCTTTTGTAACCGTAACTGTGCTGCGTACATTCGTTAACACAGTTTGTTTATCTTTGATCGTCGCTGCGCGCCATTTGCACTGAGTGATCCTTGAACCGACGCTATCGATTTTTCACGCAAATGGCGATAAAGAATAAGTAGTAAGAATTTACCTATGAAATCTAACGCTGTGTATCCTTGGTGCTGATATAATGTTGGTATAGTCGTTCAAAGATCGTTATTTATGACGCACACGCATATAAAACAGATTCAGACAGTAAAAATATTGTGGATGTTTACATAATGTAGAATGACTGCGCATGCGCTGACCAGCTAATATGCATAAAGTAAAAGTGCGCATGCGTGAACTAAAAATACCTAAATATCATGCTAAAAGCAATGTAAACAAAAACATGTGTCCTAGACATCATGCATAAACTATTTATTGACATAAATTTGTTATTTGTCATCTCGGTAAATTTAGCATTTTTATGAATCTCGCTATAAAGTTATTGTTGAAAGTACTTGTGCACCATGTTGGAATAATAATTATAATGCAATTAGTAAGTTAGGTACATTATTGACATACATAATTATTGTGATTTCCCTGGATATGTGCACACTTATTACGTACGGGAGATTTCAGTTTTATTGAAGTCGAGAGACATATATCTCATAGACAAAACACATGTAATAATGAAATAAACATACATCTCAACACGTGTAATAATGGAATAAACATACAACGTACATGTACAAAGCATATAATATTTCTGATAATCTATAAAATTGATAAAGATGCAGTTCTTGAGGCATTTGCTAATTGCAAAAATTTTCCTAAATTACATAATTCTTTTATATTCTGTGTACTGAGTAGCTGTACCAATTTGAAGACGCTTGGTCTTCGGGAGTAGTAGGATTTAATGTACTTTTGTCTTAATGTGTTGTAATGTGGACATTTTAACACAAAATGGAATTCATCTTCTATGTTACCTAATTGACAGAGACTACATGTTCTGTTATTTCTCAAAGTTTTATTATATCTTCCTTGTTTAATCATTAAGTTATGCGCAGATAACCTTAATCTGGTAATTGTTACTCTATATTTTAGATGTATTGGTTTACATAAATAAGACTGAAGGGTAAAATTATCTACCAGGTGTTGACAAATGAGAAATTTTGGTGATTTACCTAAATCTGACATAATGTTTTGGATAAATTCGTCACACATTCTCTGATATAAAATATCTATTCTGTTACTATTTATACAATTGCTTTCGAATAGTTCTACTAAGCTAAGCCTATAAAATTCATTCTAAATATTTACAATCCAGTCATCATTATTTTCTAACCTTTCTTGTGGACATGCCTGAAGAATGCAATTGTCACTATTTCTTAATTTTAACCAGTATTTAAAGATTTTCTTTTTCCTGACCAATTCAAGAGGCAATTTGCCTAATTCACAATATACCAAACTGTTATATGTATTCTGTCTAACTTTAAGTATTCTTTTACAAAATGAAAGATGTACTTTTTCTATATCTTTAGCTTTGTGCCATCCCCAAATTTCAGATGCATAACACAGTACAGGGCTTATATAAGTCTCAAACATATCTGATTGTGTTTTAACGTTAAAATTCAAATCTTTCATTCTATTCAAAACACTATACATGGCTTTTCTTCCCTGTGATGCAAAATGTTGTTGTGTTTTTGCAAATTTACCATTAAAATTAAACAACATACCAAGATAATTAAACTCATTAAATACTTCTACAGTATTCCCATCATATTCCCAGTGTTCCTTAGCTCTAATATGTCCACTGTTTCTAAGCACTAATATTTTTGTTTTTTCAACATTAACAGTTAAACTCCACTCTAATGTATATGTATACAATGAATTTAACATATTTTGTAAACCCTCTGGTGTTTTTGACATTAGTACTGTGTCATCAGCATACATAAGTAAAAATAAATTAATCATTTGTAGTTCTATTGATGGACAATTGGTAGATATAAAATGATTTTCAAAATCATTGACATACATTGAAAACAATAATGGTGACAAAATTTCACCATGTAATACACCGACAAAATATTCTGAAAATACTCTGACAGTTCTCCATTATGTTTTATACATGCTTTCACCTTCTGATAAAGTGATTTAATTATACACATCATTTTTCCATCTATACCATATAATTTAAGCTTCATCCACAGACTAGATCTATTAACATAATCAAAAGCTTTTTTATAGTCAACAAAGCAACAATACAATCTTTTCTTATTTCTAAGCATCTTATTTACCAGAGTTTGTAAAACAAAAATTGCATCAATGGTACTTGCATTGTGTTTAAAACCAAATTGTGCATCTGTCGTTATATTATATTCTTTGTCCCACTCCAACAATCTTTGATTTAAAATACTTGTAAATAATTTAGCTAAACAGCTTACTAAAGTAATACCTCTATAATTGTTAGGATCATTTTTGTCACCTTTCTTAAAAATGGGCACAATACATCCTGTTGACCAATTTTCAGGGTAATGGCCAGAATTAAAAATCTTCTTAAATAATTTACATGTAATAGGTGTCATTATATCTTTACATTTAATAAAAAATTCATTAATTATGCCGTCTTCTGCATTACTTTTATTGTTTTTCAATCTACTGATAGCTTTATCTACTTCGTTCTCAGTTATTTGATAATCTAATTCTTCGTATATTTGTTCTTGATTATTGGTTAGAGTGGGTTCTACTTCAATATCTGGTACTAAATCTTGTTGATACAAATTTTTAAAATGTTCAAAAAAGACTTCTGCTGATACACTTGATTCTGATTTGTTTCTTTTCTTATCAAAAAGTTTTAAAAATTGTTTAGGGTTGTGTTTTCTTAAATACTCCATATTGCTACCCTGATACCTTTCATAATTGTGTCTACACTTTCGCGTTAATCTCTTATATGCTGATTTTATCTCCAAGAGCCTAATTCTGTTTTCATTTGATTTACATAAATTAAATTGATGTAATACTGACTTATACTCAGAAAACTTGACTTTACACTTATCATTAAACCATGGTTTATCATCTCCTAACCTTTTAACCTTATGACTTTTTTGAGAGACACCACCTTCTGTGACTTTACAATAAGGTAAAATTAATTCACAAATAGTATGACTGAAATTCTCAACACAATTGTTTACATTTTCTAAAGTATCAAAATCATTTTGTAAGCAGTCAAACAGTGCACCAGCATTATCTCTAAGCACAGCATTGATATCAGTACTATTGTCTTCTATCCACCTTACAGTTTTACTTGCTGTTCTACCTGAGTGATTTTGTATATAAATACTATCATTCCTATACCTATTTTCTATTGTGAAACTAATGGGTGAATGATCAGAAAAAATATTGAAATTACCACTACTGAAATCTGTTATGGTATCAAACCCGGATGCATCTGTTAACAAATAATCTATTGTGCTTACACCATTTGACCCATAGAAAGTAATACTCCCTTTTTTATCATCTTCATGTCTGCCATTAACTATACGTAATCCTGTGCTTTTACATAAATCAATAAGTTTTTTACCAAAATTATTGACAAAAGTATCTGAATTATGTCTACATAATAAACTTGTATCGCTTTCATAGTCTGCAAAAGATTTAAGATTTTTGGATACCTTATTCTCTAACCTATCATTTGAGATATAGTCATATAAATTTCCACTCCTTGCATTAAAATCACCCATAACATATACATATCCCTTGCTAGTAAAATTACAAACTGATTCTTCAAGATATTCAAAAATGTCAACCATTTCTTTTTGATAAAAGGTACTACTTTCAGGTGGTATATAACAAGCAGCTAAATAGATAGGTTTAACATCATGGTGAAATCGGTTACATAATTCTAACAAAATAATTGTATTATGAAAATTTTAAACAACATTAATCTTAAACGAAAGAGTAGATCTAGAAAATATAACAACTCCTCCGCCACTTCCACAAATCCTTGGAAAAGTATGACAATCATAATTATCTAACTCAATAATATCATCAAAAGTAATCCAACATTATAATAATACTATTATATCATAATTATTTACAATATTTATAAATTCACTGTCCGTCAATTTTTGACGCAGTCCCTTATTCACATTCTGTGTAACACACTTGACACTACTCCCAGATCTGTCCTAGCTCTTATATTGAAATTCTGCTGGGTTTTGTGGTACGCGTATTCACATTGTGTGTCTGAGTGAATGCCATGCCAGTCTGCATAGGGGGGTGCGCAGAGGTATGGGCATCCGGTGCCCCACTGTTCACCTGCATATGAAAGTTACTCATCGGAGTTACCGAGTGCACAGTAGTGTTTGGAGCCGAATGTCCACTATGCGCTGTTGTTGGTCCATTGGTAGTACGTTCGTACCTAGGTGCTGATTGTACAGTTGTGTAAGAAGCCAAATGTCCACTATGTGCCGCTGTTGGTCCATTGGTTGTGAGTTCATACCTAGTTGCTGATTGTGCGGTTGTGTTAGGAGCCAACTGTCCAGTGTGTGCCGCTGTTGGTCCGATAGTCGTACGTTCATACATAGGTGCTGATTGTACAGTTGAGTTCGAGACTAACTGTCCACTATGTGCCGCTGGTGGTCCGTTGGTAATATGTTCATGCATAGGTGCCGATTGTACACAACCAACCTGCCTTTGTCGGTTACTTCCTGGGTTTGGAGCCTGATAATGATTGTGTTGTCCATTAGGGGAATTCACCTGATTCAATCCCGGTTGCATTTTAACTGTGTCGCTAAATGAACGTGATAAAAGTTTTCTTGGTATAGCTTGCCATTCACAAGTAATTTGTCTTTCACCAATTTCGTACTGTGGCCTTCATTGCGGAGTCTGTGTTGGACTGCCAGTAACTTCTTACGTCTCTCTACCATTGTTGGAGGAAATTGTTCATGTATGCCAAAAGGCTGTCCTTTCAACATGTATGCCTTTTCTTTCACAAGCTGACGTTCACTTTGGTATAGAAATCGGGCGACTACGGGTCTGTTTTTTCCTCGGTCAAATTTTCCAAATCTGTGTACACTTCCAAATTGAATATTATGCTCTATGCCTAGCTCATAATATAAGAAGTCTCTCAGCTTCTCTTCTATGTTTTCTTTGTTGGACTCTCCTCCCAGACCAGTGAAAACTCAATTATTCTTCATGGACCTCCACTGAAGATCTTCAACAGTTTCTTTTATACCGTCTCTTTCCTGTGTAAGTAACTGAACCTCCTTTTCCAGTTTTTCAATATGCTTCTTCTGATCCTTTAAACTATTAGCTAGTCCCTTATCCGCTTCCAAAAATTTCCAGTCCAGATCGTCCATACTCCTATCAGTCTCTTTTAACTTCGACTCAAAAACATCAACACGATTTGAAAAAAACTCTAATGATTTTTGAAAGTCGCCAAGTCTTTTTTCGGAGTCATCAAAACACCTTTTCAAGTGTGATACTGTCAGTTCTAGGCTCTCAAATCTCTTCTCGATTATATCAAGTTTTGAAAGCTTACCTAGGATATCGTCGAGTTTCTTGTTTGTTTCACTTATTTGGACTGCCATATCCATGTTTACAGCTGAGTCTTTATTTATTGGCGTGGATGTTATAGGTGTCGCAAGCCTGTTTCCATATAAAACAGCTGTTGCGTCTCGAATGACTGAGCTCGTGGACCGTGAAGTGTCGTTATCGCTTATACTACTTTGTGACACTTGTTCACCGCTACAGTTTTGGCTAAGTTTCTGTTTTTTGTTCTTCTTACCCATATTATTTCTCCATGTTTTTGTTGCAACAAACACACTGACTTACGTACAGTCATCAGACACTAAGGGAATGACCAGAATACACACAAAATGTCCAAAAATCACAGATATTCCAGGAGCGGAAAAAAGCGTGGCCGACATCAGCGAGAGTCACGTGACGGGAGATAATCTTTTTTCTGCCATGTTTTTCTATCATGATTTGTGTCAAGAAGAGTTATGCCTCTTTGTTTACATTTTGACGACAGTTTCGTGTATTGAAGTATTTCCTAGAACATGTAATACATCATGATTATTTGCTAGGATGTGTTATCATGTGTAACTTGCTTGAAATATCTTGTATTTATAGTATTTTTTCTTTGTATTTTTTGTAGTAAATCGTTATTTCAACGTCATTCACGTCATTTCCATGTCAACTTCAACTTCAAGTCATATTTTCACGTCATTGTCATCGTCATATCTCATCATCCTCATAAATAAAATCATTGGACACATTTACAACGTTGTTTCCTTAATTTCCTGCCCGGAGCCAGTACATATAATATTTTTTTATCATTGACACTGAATATTATTTTACCTGAATTTTTTACATGTACATAATTGTGTTTTATTGTAAAAAAACAAAAAAATCTTTGTTGAAGTAATGTTTATATTGTATTTTGTAAGTTAGAATGTCATCCGGGGCCCTCGATGTGGTCAATAAAACAGAGAGCAATAAATTGCACAAAAAATAAATTAGAAGCTAAATCTAATTGAACGATTACATGTATATTCTGAAAGTGGATTTTTTAAATAAATTAAGTTGGACATTTAATGGTTTTGCATCAAGCCAAGATACATAATGTTACATAGAATTGGTTATTTATTTTATCAATGACTTTTAATGATGAACAAATGAAAATCCTCAAGCTAACATTAAACATAAGAACACAGAAAAGGTATTTCCTACACAGATTTTCACATTATAGCACAAAGGTAATGTTATTTTCCCTCCAAACACAAGGTACCAATCTCTATTTCGCAGAAGAAGCCCATTATTATCCCTTCGCAACGGAGTTGGAGGCATAGTGTGTGAGGGTTTGTGAATTGTGAATTATTGACTATATGCTATTTGCGAGTGCATGTTCCGCATTGCTGTTCCTTTGCTCCTTTTTTCGAATGTACAAAACGTTACTTCATGTTCTGATATGATTAAGTCACAATTTTTCATAGAATATGTATATACGAGTGGTGATCAAAAAGTTCGCAAACTATCTCTATATCTACCAAACTACTTTTCAGATTATATAAAAAATGTGTACACACATAGCCATACACAGGGCTATGAATAGAATATTCTGAATTAAGTTTTGCTCCTTGCTTGTGACGTCACAATGTGAAAATGACGTCACTATATAGTTTACTTGTGACGAAAAATGGTTTTCTCACTCGTACTCGTTCAAGAAACGTCTGTAGAATTTATGGTTTATCTTAAAAATCCCTTTGAAATAGAGTATGATATTTTGTACACAGTTTATGAAGATAAATGTCTTCCTATAAATTCAATAAATGACTGGATTGATCGTGTTAGTGAAGGAATGCAGATGGTTAAAAATGATACTTGGTTTGTTACCTAGTGAAAGTTTGAAAAGAGATATGTTTTTAATTAAGCAATTTTGTATCAAAGACCCAATTTACACTTTGGAAAATACTTGAATATTTCAAAAATAATATATTATTAAATACCTAGACTATCGTTAACTTTAGATTTTAAACATAATAGATAGGATAAAAAAGAGGCACCCATTCACTATCCACCTAGAATAAATTTCTCTCCCAAGAGAGATTTTGGTTTTGATGGTCGCCATGCTTATTTTTGAAAAAAAAATTCTTATCCACCCATTCTGCTGCCGAGATTTGACCATTTCTAAAAAAAATGAACAGTTTTTGTTTTAAAATTCAACTTACATGAAAAGAAATATAAAACTCAGAAAAATCTTTCAGCATTTGTGACAGAACGCTACGGAGGGAGTCATGTGACCGCCTATATCACATGGTTCGCACATGATCAGAAGAGCATTAAAATCGGAGAGGACTAATTTAAAATATAATCAACACTGAAACCAAATATTGTTTCTTTTATGGAAGTTATTCAATTAGTTCACGAACTTTTTGATCACCCCTCGTATTGCATTAATTCTAACCTCTTAAATCTATAACTAACAGGTGTGTATATTGGGAATACTGAGATAATGTTGCTTAGTTGTGCAAATAACAGACTTGTCTCCTAAGAATATGTTTAGAACAGAATTAAGCATCAATAATACTCACAAAACTGAAACCGTTGCTTATATTTAACTTTACTTTTTTTTCAAACCTAGTAAATATACACTTGCAAAATAAATTTCAGTACTGTTTTTTATTGTTAATTTTTCGTTGCTATCTCTGATGATTCATTATCCCGTTACTTAAATGACAGTTTCTATGCATTTTTGCATGAAAAAGCAAATATAAGAAGGCTTGTAAATACTTTTAAAACAGTTTTCTACTAGAGAATAGATATGTCATCATGTTTATTTCGTTGAAAATTCTCGTAATCTCGAAAGTTCCTTTTCTCGTTCGGCTATCAGTTTTCTGATATACATTGCATCTTTTTTAATTGAATTTGGAAGCATTTTCCTTAAACTGCATATCTCATTGAATAACTTTAATTCTCTAATCTCAGTGGGTTCTGTATTATCTTCAGCGTGCAATTTCCTTTCTTTTGATATTGTAAATTCTGGGGATACTCCAAACTGACGTTCGGTTATCAATATATTACCAGGTTGAAAGTTGTCGAGCTCGTAATATTTTTTTGATGGAAATATTTTCATATCGTGTAAGATAGTGGAATCTGTACGCTTAAAGAATGTAATCCCAGGATTTGCATCCAAATTATTGCAGATGCCCTCATTTATTTTCTTAAGTGTATCAATTCTTCTTCCGATTTCTTGTTCTGTTTCCTCCACAGAACTCATGGCTTTTTTCCCATCTTTTAGTAATTTTTCTATTGCCCTTTCTTTCAACTTTGTGACTTGATTCATTATTGATTTTGTGTGATCTTCAATTTGTTTCTTTACTTCATCAGTTCTTTTTGATATTTCTGTTTTCTTTCCCTTTTCCTCAGAT
>PRKT01001460.1:0-2500 GCA_003671525.1 Saccostrea glomerata
ATACTTTCAACGTTTGGACCTTAAAATTGTAAAAACGGAAGGGCGTGATATTTTCTCGAAAAAAAAAAATTGTGACCAGCCAGGTAAAAAAGTAGGAATGGGAATTGATATGTGAAAAAGAGAATGCCGTATAAACATCTCATTTACTAACGACTAATGAAATAAGAAAGCCAGACGTCTCTGTCGAAACTGTAGCTCTACAACTGGTTTGTATTTATAACAAAGGAAGAGAAAAGAAGCCATTGCCATCAGACCAAATATGTAGGTGTAGCATTTAGAAGGAATTTCACAAATTTATATTTTTTGTAACACAGCTCATCGAAAACCAATGCACTATATTATGTATCTTAGTGTAGTGTACTTGTGTGCCAAGTTCAATATATTGAAATCAAACCAAAACTGTAGGAGAAGTAGTGTTTTAAAGAATTTCATACAGAATTCTATTTTAGTAACCATGGCAACACCGTTCCCAATGCACTTAATTATGTATCATAGTGTAGTCTACTTGTGTGCCAAGTTAAATTGAAATCGGACCAAAACTGTAGGAGGAGTAGCATTTTGAAATAATTTCACATAAATTTCTATTTTTAGTAACCATGGCAACACCGTTCATCGAGATCAAATACCGATGCACAGAATTATGTATCTTAGTGTAGTCTACTTGTGTGCCAAGTTACATTGAAATCAGACAAAAAATGTAAAGGTAGCGTTTTAAAGGAATTTCATACAGAATTCTATTTTAAGTAACCATGGCAACACTGTTTATCATAATCAAAAACCAATGCACTAAATTATGTGTCATAGTATGCCAGGTTATATTGAAATCAGACCAAAATTGTGGGAGGAGTAGAGTTTAAAAGGAATTCACTAAAATTTGGATTTTCAGTAACCATGCATGTTTACACCGTTTATCGAAATCAAAAGCCGATGCACATAATAATTTATCTTGGTGTAGTCTACTTGTGTGCAAGATATATTGAAATCAGACCAAAACTGTAGGAGAGGTAGCATTTTGAAAAATTGTTTACAGACAGACAGGCAGACAGACGGACACCTTTCTATTGCATAAGCGCTAGCTCTTCTGGTTTATGACCAGAAGAGCTAAAATTGAGGTGTCCTCACCGGCAAATGGTGGCGTCATGAGTGAATAATTTCTCGAGAGGGACGTTGAATAATATACAATTAATCAAAAGCGTCACTGTCCCCGTTTACTCCTGATATTGCCGTTTCTCCAATAATGAATTGTATTTTGTCATCTACAGGGGTTACGCTACTATCTGCAGGCATTTGACCGCCACTAATCCTCGCTTGCTCCCGCATTTATTTGAAATTTCTTTTCCCTTGTTTCCCTACACGGAGAGTTGCAATTAATCAAAAGCGTCACTGTCCCCGTTTACTCTTCATATTGCCGTTTCTCCAATAATGAATTGTATTTTGTCATCTACAGGGGTTACGCTACTATCTGCAGGCATTTGACCGCCACTAATCCTCACTTGCTCCCGCATTTATTTGGAATTTCTTTTCCCTTGTTTCCCTACACGGAGAGTTGCAAATTTTGTCCTTTACTCGGCACTCAGGGCCATTGAGCAGGGAGGGATTTTTCGTGCCAGCACCTACGGCGACACGGGACCTCGGTTTGTACGGTCTCATCCGAAGGACCGGTCTCAACCTCCCACAGTGGGATTTAAACCCGCGACGTAAGGATCAACTCTTAGCCTCGCGCCTCTAGATGCTCTAACAACTGCGTCACGCGGGCGACTTGACACTTTTGAAGGTAATGGTGGATAAGGTTGGTTTCTACCAATATCTTATTAATTAAATTAGCTTAAATATAGAGGTATTTTAATTATTAATTTGTATTTTTGTAATTTGTAAGGACTTGTTCATAGATTTATTTGAAAATGCCAACCTGATTAATTTCTAGAGGTGTCTAGTAGTAAGACAGGACAGGGGGCACTGATTATCAAAAAAGTTTCAGAAGCTGAGCAGTCACTTGAAAGATCAGTGGATACTATTGCTACATGTATAATTCCCAACTTCTAACAGACACACTTCTAAAGTGGGCGGGAAACATGTTTTCGTCTTTCTTCTGAAAGGAAAGAAGGGGTATTCTAAATAATGTATGTAATTATGCCTGTTGTCTCATCTAATACTAGTAGATAATTTGACAATATTAATTTAAATAACGCTCTTTGTTTAAAATAAAAAACTAGAAGTCTCTGTCGAGACTGAAGCTCTACTGGTTGGTACTTATAGCAAAGGAAGACTAATTAAAATTAGACCTTTCATCTCGCTCTTCGTTTTTGATATGTCGCTTCGTGCCTTTCACGAAGCGACATATCAAAAACGAAGAGCGAGATGAAAGGTCTAATTTTAATTAGATTGAGGTTTGTGCTGATTATAAATACTAGTAGCCAGAAGTATACGCGAAAAAGGAGTGAAAGAGACCACTTGATACTTTTCATGCTTGACTGACATTGACCACCGATAGCCAAAATAT
>PRKT01001460.1:7500-23275 GCA_003671525.1 Saccostrea glomerata
GATTTTCGTTGACAAAAGCTGCAAGCATATTTTGCAAAGTTCTGTTAAATATATCTCTCTATCATACTGTCGGATGGGGAAGGGGTGATAGGTCGTAGTTCTAGTCTTTTCTACCCCAAATATTTGTACAAAGAGCTGTCAATAGCAAAGAATTAAATTCCCGGTCTTTATATGTATTAACCGTGGTACATGTACTGCAAATCTTCTAGGAAAATTCAGTGCAGAGTTTATCAGCGACTTGCATAAGCCTCTTTCCACTTAGTGAAATAATCAACAACAACCATTATATATTCATTGCCATTTGAGGTTGCTGGAAGGGGACCCATAATATATATCCCAATTCTTTCTAAGGGATACCCAATTTTGCTAGATTAAAGTTAGATGTTCCTACATCAGGACCAGGTTTTTCGTCTTGCGCATTGTGAGCACCATCTTTGAACATCAGCATTCATACCAACACAGTAATATCTATGTTCGACAAATGAGATCGTTTTATCTCGACCGAGATGTCCAGCAGTTCTGTTGTTATGCAATTATTCTAAAATCTTTTGTCTTAATTCAAAAGGAGCTACAAACTGATACAGTAGCTTTTATCGTCAGTATTGTTGGAATTTATGCGATAAAATACATGTATTCCCTTTTTGGATTTCAGTTTCAAAGTTTCCCACTTACTAAATAAAATATTAGTTTCAGTTCTATAAATCAACAGTACAGAACGATTGGGTTTTTCTCGGTGTTCCGTTTTTTAAGTCAATGATGTGCTTTAAAGATGGATCATTTGTTTGCCAGTTCTAAATATCGATTCCATCGATAAACCAAGATTACTTTCTATGCGCACAGTACAGTGTACTTTGATTTAATGTGATTGGTTTTACTCGGGTACTCAAATTTACTCGGGCACTTAAATTTTTTAAACACTCAAGACAATTTTGGCATGAGCATCTGCGTATTGGAATACGCTGTAAGGCATCTGGATTAGTATGTTTTACAACTTTTCTATGCTCTATTTTGAAATCATCAACTGGCATTTTTCAAAGAAATTTAAATTTTCTTTCCCATACAACCGTTTATCATGATTGCTTTGCCATTTTTAAGACTTGCATGTTTCCTTTATATGTATACCCTGTATTCGTAGTGGAAGTCTGAACTTGTTCACAGCATCTTATACTTTCAGATCTCTACTACAATTCATTTCCCAGGACTTGGAACTTCGTGGTATTTATTAATCAAAACCAGATATAGGAATTTCGTGTTATTCAACTTTATTAGAAAGAAACATTTCCAATCGACAGAAATACATTTCATTTGTAATAACCGATTTCTGTTTTCAGCTGATCTGTACACCACCAAAGCTGGTCCATAAGCCTCGAATCTGTGACGTCCAGCCATGGACATCCATAATATAAACTACATCCCCTTCCTTTAGCGCAAGCGCAATGTTGCTACCAGAGGTAATCCACTTATTCCCAGAACCACCATTATTTGACGCCTGTCTTCCCTTTATCTTTCCGTTAACGTATAACCCGGCATGTGAATACTTACCAGGGTCACTGAGAGTGTACCAAGTGAATAGGTACACACCTTTCCTAGGAACGGTAAACTTTCCTGTGGCAGGATTGTAGGCATTGCCTTCATTTGTGACAACATTTTCATAGATCCATACTGACCCGCCTTTGTAAGTTCTGTCAGATTTTATTTCAGCATGGAAAGCTATCGGTTTTAACGGAGCTAAAATAAAGCAGAAACGAACCGTATTGCAAAGATTAAGTTTGCCACGTATTCTTTAACTATTTCTACATGGTGTTATAGCCATAATAAACTTGATAGATGAAATGTGAAAAAACAACCATGATATTATTGATGATTTTTTCACTCAAACAGAGGTGTTGATAATAAACCACAAAATAAAACTTAAAACGATAAAATTAGTTGAAATTGGTTGAGCGGTTGCAGAGAAGCTGAAAATGTTCAAATGTTAACACACGACGCACACCACACGACGACAGATGAAAACGGATAGCAATAACTCAGGTGACCTAAAAATAGGAATAGGGAAAGGCACAGTAAATGCACCTGTTAGGTGAAAGCAATTCGCTTTGAGCAAATATAGCAAAGGTAAAGCGAATTGTGAGAGTATACATTGAGTATACATTTATTTAGAGTAATTAATCATAGTGGCACTAGAAAAATTAATTTATAAACTGTCCAAAAATGTTTTTTTTTCAACTTCGTAACTTACTGTGGTTACAGCAACAATAATCCGTGGCCATGTTGATAGTTTTCTCCAAAGTTTGCAGTTGGTCCTTGATCAAGATTTTTGTGTGACTTTTACTACAGGCACCGTTGACATAAAACAAATAAGATGTCAACCACAAATACGGTATCGGATAGATAAACAGCTGTAAATATAATAAATACAAAAGATTTGCTTGAAGCTCACTTAAAGTATAATAGAATATTCTTAAATATAATGTAACAAATCGTAATATTCGAACTCCATTTGTTTAAGACACACAATTCCTCTGTGTAATGAAATATCTACCAATCATTAGTATTTATCGTGCGGATATTTCGTCTTTGAAATTATTGTGAGCTAAGTTAAGACGAATTGGGAAAAGATTTCAGTAAGATAGTGGATGATTGAATTATTGTTTGTTTTTTTTACTCATATGGCACTTGGAGATTTTTTTTCTTACTGGGTTTACACGGTCACGTACGAAGGATTGGGCGCCAAATCCCACAGTGGGATTCGAACCCGCGACGTAAAGATCAACTTCTTACTTCGCGACTCTAGATCAGACGCTCTAACCACTGCGCGGACGAAAGTGAGATAGTGGAATAATCATTACTAGTCTGGTGACTAAAATAATATATCTAAGTCTATTTCGGATACTTTCATAACAATCAACAGGTATTGTATAAGAAATCATTTAGAGAAAAAAAACACATAAAGAGAAATTTTGCGGTCTTCGATTATATTATGGAAGATAATAAAGTTACACAACGAACGCCTTCTTTAACTTAAACTAAATGTATGTTAATTATACAGTATAATTGAAGGAAAATGTCTTACCATGATGCTCGGAGTTGCTACAAGGCAATAGACAATTTTGTGATCTAGATTTGGAGTATCTAAAGATGGAAAAACAGAAGTATGTGTCAGTACAACAAACTTAATTTCTTCTGAATTACTTGCTATATACTCTTATATAGATATATAAACAACTTGTATGTCGTGATTTGAAAGTATACTAATTGTCACGCAAAAATATCATTTTGCTATGTATTAAGTAAATATTAATCGATTTAAAGCTGCATAGCAATATATATTTTCACATAATTATTCGACGCTAAAGGGAAAGTGTCTAACGTATTTCTCAGAAGTACCTCCAAAAATGGTAGTAGTTTAATCAAATCGCACAAAAATGAGCTAAGATGTTAATGTCATGTTTTGAAATGAACTAGACCATCCACCTCTCTGAGTTGACCGGAATCCTGAGCCGCGCTGTTCCCGACACTAGCAATTCTGTCAGCTCTTCGAGGCTCAAACCGATAAGGCCTGACTCCCATACACTCCCCCTGATTATTATCTTCCCCGCTATCTATCATTTATAGTCTCTGGTAAAAAATTGTCGATGTCGCTGTTGAAAGAAGCGTCCGCAGACATGTTGTGTTCTTGATGTGACGTCACACTGTTCAAGTCTCGTATATTCTCATAAAATCTCGCGTTCGCTCGCCAATCTCCGTAGAAAGGAGAATTGTAAGGTACGTTTAGCAAGAATTAATGTGTTTTTATCGTTCAGAAATTTATATTTTATGAAAACTAGCGTGTATTCAACAGATTAAAGTCTTTTAGTTTAGCTCTTTAAAATAAGATGCATGTGTAATTATGAGAACATATCCAGATATAAGCTTATGAAGTGTCAGTATACTAAACAAGAGGCCCACGGGCCTTATAGGTCACCTGAGTATCATGTAACAACTTTCCAGCGATTGTATTTGGTTCGTGTTTTAATCCAAAAGCCATGAACATCTTGGTGAGCTTAAGATAAAAGATACCACAGAGTCTGACACATTTGTTTCATACTTGGTTATTTTAATTGAAAAAGACGTTTATGGTTATCTAACATTTAAGCTAAATGATAAACGTGATGACTTTAACTTTTCTATCGTAAACTTCCCTCACTTATGCAGCAATATACCTTCATCACCTACATATGTTGTGTATATTTCTCAGTTGATTCTATACGCAAGAGCATGCTCTTAGTATGAACAATTTCTAAAACGAGGTAAGCAAGTTGATGAAACAAGAATATCAGCAGTCTCGTTGAAAATCATTATTTCGTAAGTTCTATGGTCGATACAATGACCTTGTCTGCAAGTACATTTTATCATTCAGTCAAATGCTGACAGACGTTTTTCATACTAATTGCCAGTCCATTATTTATACACTGAACGCCATGGTAGTAACTGAAAATTAACCATCCTTTCAGTAAAATCAAAGCTAAAGCAGGACATGATTGGTACAAGGGCTTCATGCGTCGTCATCCACAAGCCCGAAGGACCCTCAGCGGCACGAGACATGATAATAAACAAGCATGTCGTGACATCCTACTTCCAATTGCTAGAAAATACAGTTAATAGGTTAAAACTATTTGACAATGGTTCTCAAATTTATAATGTTGATAAGAGTTAAATTAACACTGTGCATACGCCAGGGAAGATCGTAAGGCTGAAAGGCACGCGAGCTATTCACAGCAAGTCAAGTGGAGATCGAGAAGAAAATGCCTCGTAGTTATCTGCGTCAGTGCATCAGGATTGTACATCCCTCTCATGATTATTTTAAAGGGATCGCGCTTAAACAAGGGTTAAGTTGCCAATACCCCTCCTGGCACACTGTTTGCTACCATTAAGGCATCATTCATCAACAGAGAGCTTTTTAACGCTGGTTTAAAACCATCTCGTAAAATATCTACCCACGCATCGACTGGTCCTGCTGATTATTGATGGTTACTCTTCTCCTATAAGCTTGGAAATTCTGAAGCTGGCCAATGAAAATGACTTTGATATTCTCTGCCTTCCCCCTCATACACAAGCGAGCTTCAACTTCTTCACAAGTGCTTATTTACACCACTGAAAACAGGGTATAATAAAGTTTGCATTGTCTTTTTTGATGTGTACACTTGCTAACCAAGTACCAAAGACATGGCGCATCTGAGAAGATCTAAAAAAAAAAAAACTCGAAACATGCCATAGAAGTTTTCTTTTATTTGCAGTCTCCATTCCAGTCTAGCAAAGATGTATTCCTCACAAACTCACAAAACTAACAACGATTTATTAAACTTCTTGGGGAAATGCTGGAAAATCTGGATGTGATGTCTTGTATGCAGAAGGTGATGCCGACCTTAAAATAGTCCAGACAGCAATCTCATTATTTTCTACTAAACACGCCATAGTCATTGGATCAGACACTGATATATTGATTCTCCTGACTCATTTTTATGACTCAGAACTTCATGATGTGTATTTCGGAGAAGATTTCATAAGGGATCTGAAGTGCAAAGTATGGGCTACAAGGAAGACAAGAAATATCATTAGTGACGAAGCCGCTCTTTTGCTTCCTGTCATATATGCACTTACTGGATGCGACACTACTTCCAGTATGTTTGGCATAGGAAAAGCTACTGCATTTAAGAAACTGAAAGTTTCTGATCATTACATAGAAAATCATAGAATTTTCTCGTGTATTACATCCAGTAAAGAACAAGTTCTTAATTCAGGGTCTGAACCTGTCTCTTGTCTTTACGGATAGAAAATCATAGAATTTTCTCGTGTATTACATCCAGTAAAGAACAAGTTCTTAATTCAGGGTCTCATATGACAACCTTCGATTTGGACAGTTCTGCATGGTTTTCTCGCGGACTGGCTCATCATATTTACACGCAATAATTATCACAGGAATTACTCTATATGAGTTGGTGAAATAGAAGAAATTGTTTCTGAAAACCTTGCGTCAATCAATTGACTTCTAACTTCTGTTCGTCAATGTTTCATGATACACTTAATCGTTTCCTTCATTAATAACGGCCCTGCCAAGCGAGTCTGAGGATTTTCAATGCAGTTGCAATACATATACCTGTATTATGCAGAACTGCAGTTGCAACTATAATATTGCAGATTTTACGTAACTGAATTTTACATACAATAAAATATCTTTCAATGACGTTTCTTTTTTTCTTATGATTAAAATAGTTGACATTAGAACATGTGTGAGTAAAAAGGGGTTTTTGTGGATACCCACTGACACCTAAAACCCACCCTTTTGCTATTACCGTGTTTCCTATAGCTTGACAAAGTTTAGAATTGTTCCAAACAAATGAGTCATTTGATGACGCTAGCCAATTTGCTACTACATAATAACATTTAGAAACTTTCAAATAGTGACACTCAGAGCCATGGTATTAATTGAATATTAATGTTTCCTATTCACGAAAACAATTTCTTTAAAAAAAAATCATGTGTTCCATCTATCGCACCAATAACATTTGGAAATCCACTCATTCTTGCGAAATGAAACATAGTATTTGTAATTGCAGTCTCATCAGCTAGCATTTTTATGTCTTGGACTGCTTTTACTAAGGATTCAGACACATCCCTAACAAAGCTTGGTATGCTTTCTAAACCGTGCAAGTCAGCAGTTACCGTCTGGAAACTTCCCGTGGCTAAAAATAGTAATGCGGCCATGAGTTGAAGGGATGTTGGGATTGAGTGTAATTTCTTGTAGGCCCTCGATATCGTTTCCGATCCCCCACAGGTACCTTGAATCAAAAGGCAAGGGAATCTGAATTTTGAGATAATCTGATCATCCATATAATCTAATCAACTGTATTATTTCTGTCTCGAAGTATTCCTTCTCGTCGAAAGAGAGTCCAATGATTTAAATAATAAAATAAGCAGCCGCCATATTTAGTTGTTCTTCAGCCATCGATTTATCTCTCCTAAACCTAGCTGTCGTGCTAGGGATTTAAATTTGTAGTATATAAAAGGGGACATTCTCACTGCCAAACCATCAGACGCTATTACATGTAGGTCTAGTTAAGAAACTATCCATGCTCGTTTTGTCATGAGAAATTCGCTTGTAGTATGTACAAGATTCTTAAAATGAATATTGCGCACATATACCTGTTCACTGAGTTAAAAAAAAGAAGATTTTTGTAGATGTTGATTTATTTTATTAAATGATATTTATATGATTTTAACAAATTTCAGTTTACACTAACTACGGATGTTAATTTTTTTTCGCAAATTGTATTTCTTTTTCTCCTAGTTTGAACTTTCTTTGTGGTCCTATCCTTCCCCTTGGGGTCATAATTTGAACAAACTTGAATCTAAACTGTTTGAGGATGCTTCTATATACATATAATCAATCATGGCTTTACTTTTATTTTCCTATACATGCACACGCCTATGTGAAACTTTGATTGTCCATTGTGGCCCCACCCTATCCTTAAGAATTTGAACAAACCTGATTTGGATAAGAAAATGAAATTGTGAAAAGTTTTCAATACAACAATCACAGACTACAGTCAATTTTTGATCAGAAAAGCTCACTTGGGCCTTCAGCTAAGTTGAGCTAAATACATTCTTCATTTGATAAGTAATTACCTTGGACAGGAGCCTCAATGTTGAAAGTTTGATCAGGACTGGCTGTTACTGAAATTCCAGTGGATTGATCAGCACACATCAAAAGTGGTGAAACTACAATATGTATGATACAGTTAGAATATGAAATCTGAAATTGAAAAAAGGCCAATAAAAAAAATTAGATAAACAATTCTAATATAATGTTCAAACTGCAGATTTTACTGTGTTTCTGGCATTTTTTTTTACTAATTCCACAACAAAAAGTTTCCAAAAACTGTTTTTACAGCCCTTCTGTGCATGAAATTTTGTGTAAAAACAGGTTTCTCACATCCATGAAGTCAAATGTTCAGTCAACCTTTTGGGCTTTCTGATACCATCACATAACCATTGACCAACTCGATTTCGATTCCGATGCAACATGTTCAGTCTGGTAACCAGTTATTAACGATTTGCTACGCATGATAGAAAAGTATCTACATACCTTCAGTTGACAAATTCAACTTCTTTTTGGAGGGCTTTGTCCGTTGACTCACAAGCCAACTTCTCCAATGTAGAGCCAACTTCCTCACATCTCCTTTGTATTGTCTTGGATGCAGGCAGTGGTAGATTAATTTAACACAGATAAAAAATTGTTTAGCTTAGTTAGGCCAATTCCAGTATGGTACATTTCTGCTAAATAAAAGGATCTTTCTTGTGGTATTTGTATTGATTTAAAATTTTCTTTAATCACATAAATTTCCTCTTTGCTTTTTATTATTTAGAAGAAAGAAAATAATACAGGGTATCATGATATTTTTTGATTCATGATTTTTAACCTATATTGTTTTGTGTAAGCAATGCAGATAGAAAATAACCAAAAGCATGAGATAATTGGATTGATCGACTTATTGTATTGTACATAAGGTTATTTTTTGTTACATTACCTGTTGCTAGCTTGGTGTTACATCAATATCCTGTATTGTTATCTCCTTACCCACTATGTGTCTTGTTCATCGACACACTATAAACGAACATGACCAGCGTTTGACTATTTAATGGCCACTAACTCCCGCAGGCAAACCCCCCCCCCCCCCCCCCAATGTTTATCTATGAATAGATTTAATTAGAAAGTAGAATTTTAGAACATTAGAATAAAAAATACTTTATTAGCGAAATTAGGTACCCAGCGTAAGAGTTCAGTACCTTTATTTTTTTTACACACACAATTTTTTTTAAGCGATCCAAAGGCCTGTGATCAAAAGGTATCGAATCTGTAGTTTGAATCTAACTTCATGGATTTACACGTATGTTCTACTTAAAACTGCCAAGGTTCGAAAGATGATTTTCTTAGGCGTTTTCTGCAAAAAGGAACTGATGTCATTGGTTACCATTTTCGATTTTGAGAACCAGTCAGAATGAGGAAGTATGCTCGGTCTCTCATGAGGAGTATGGCTAACAATGTTTTCTTATTTTGTAATTTTGTGGTAGTGCACTCACCAGTTGAATCAAGGAAATTCACTGATGATTTAAGAATGAGCAATCTTCACATTTTCTTTTGGTTGTTGGTCACGATTGTCAGTAGATTGATAGTTTGTTGTATATCGTCTCTTGAGAATTTTACACATCTTTATAGACGCCATCACCTGGTGGTGGCCATCAAAAGCTGCTAATTTTGTCCTATACTCGGCACTTGCGGCCATATAGTAGTGAGTGGTCTTTTTCGTCCCACTACCTACTGCGACTCGGCACCTCGATTAACACGGTCTCATCCGAAGAACCAGTCTCCGCGTCCCACATTGGGATTCGAACCCGCAACGTTATGATTAACTTCTTACTTACCGACTCTAAAGCAGACGCTGTAACCATTGCGCTACGCGGGCGACAAGAATTTCAGCTTAATTGATATGATGCAGGTGCCTCGTCCGCTTTTCCCTTTAAGAGTGCAGAATTACATTTGTGTCTCTGTCATTTTGGTGAGAGATGGCACCCATTCCAGCTAATTCTTTTGACTCTTAATGACGAGTTTCGAGCCCTGGGACCATAAATCTTAAGTGATCTCATTTTTGATCTGTCTCACTTTTTCCATAGGAATTGATAGTGAAATAGTGGAAAAGTGAGACTTACATCAACAGTGAGCTTGTCCAAGCTTTATGGCCCCCAGGACAGGTGGCTTTTTTTTTTTAGCCAAGTCTTTTAAGCATAGAGTTTGTCTTTCGAACCATATGTTCCATGTGCAGATCTGCAGGGGATAGATGAGTTCAGCCTCCCCTGTGTATTAACAAACAGACTATGCTTGGAATGACACTAGGTCTGCAAGCTGTATGTTGACAAGTGAAAGCACGAAAACGCTAGATTTTAAATTGTTATTTACTGTTTTAAACACCATCTTGCGACAAGAATTTCAGCTTCATATGATCACTACTGGACGAAAAAAGTGCTGAGAATCCCAAATTTTACTGATAATGTCTGATAATTACTGATACGGTGCTGTTCTTGCTGATAATTACTGATATTTACCTGCTTTGTGCCAAATTTGGTTGAAATTGGTTCAGTGGTTTCATGTAAGAAGCTGAAAATGTTCAGATGTTAACGGACAACGCACGACGACGGACGAAAACAGATAGCAATAGGTCACCTGAGTTTACTCAGGTGACCTAAAAAGTGCCAGGACCCGCCCTTTAAATCAAGCTTTTTACGACTTAAGTGCTGATCAGTCACAAGTATCGAGTACTTTAAAATAATGAAAGAAAAAATTGGGGTCAGTGATGTTAATTTTGAAATATTGGTCAAAATATGTGATTTTCAGGCGAAAAATTGTGTAAATTTTATCTTGACTCTTTTGACATATCTTCATTTTTTGACCAAGTTTGTTGAAGAAAGATGTAAAACGTGTTGTAACCAGAAGTCTCTGTCGAGACTGTAGCTCTACTGGTTTATACTTAAACCAAAGGAAGAGAAAAGTAGCAGTCGGGACTTGAAATTTTAAAACAGCAATGAATAGAAAAATGATCCTTGCTTATCAAAATGTGACTGATGCACGGAATTATGTATCTTTGTATAGTCTACTTGTGTGTCAAGTTATATTGAATTCGAACCAAAACTGTAGGAGGAGTAACATTTTGAAAGCATTTCACAGAAATTTCAATTCTTTTGTTGAAGAAAGATGTAAAACGTGTTGTAACCAGAAGTCTCTGTCGAGACTGTAGCTCTACTGGTTTATACTTAAACAAAAGGAAGAGAAAAGTAGCAGTCGGGACTTGAAATTTTAAAACAGCAATGAATTGAAAAATGATCCTTGCTTATCAAATTGATGCACGGAATTATGTATCTTTGTATAGTCTACTTGTGTGTCAAGTTATATTGAAATCGAACCAAAACTGTAGGAGGAGTAACATTTTGAAAGCATATCAGGAAATTTCTATTCTTAGTTACCATGGCAACACCGTTCATCAAAATCAAAAAGAGATGCAAAGAATTATGTATCTTAGTGTAATCTACTTGTGTGCAAAGTTTTACTGAAATCAGACCAAAATTGTAGGATGAATAGCATATTGAAAAATTGTTTACAGACGGACGGACGACGGACGCATTACTATCGCATAAGCTTTTCTGGGGTCTGACCAATAGAGCTAAAAATAAAGTTGAAGACTTATATGAAATATTCCTACCAATATCATAATGGAAAATATTCTCCGAGTAAAAGTATGTGAGGCTAAAGTTCCAAGATATTAAATTTAATAAATGTGCAGATTTGCAGAATTATCTGCTAAATATCCTTCCACCACAAGATAAAGTCCATCATAAATCTTGCTTCTTTGTAGCTTTTTGAGCAGTTTTTTTTCATTGAATGTTAAAACATAAACATTGTTGAAATTACATATGTTATTAAAATTGAATTTAAATAGTTTTGAAATAAGAGGTTCTGCGTTAACTTTTCTAAAAAGCTGACGAGAGACATACCTTAAGTAAAATTTTAAATCTTCTGTAAGATATTTATTATTTGTTGCAGATAACAACACTCTTGCAAAGCAATTTTGTCATTTACTTTGAGTTTGGCCTGTTTGACTTCTACAACATTTTAGAACACCAAAAATATTTTATTTAAGCTTAAGATGTTTCATGATCTCGAGGCCAGTACGTTAATTGTTGACTACAAATTAAACAAGCATCCTGCGAGTATTTACAATGTATACTTTAATTTTCTAACGGAATATAAACAAGAGGCCCAAGGGTCTTAACGGTTACCTGTGTATAGTACAAAAACTTAGAATATTCATTGAAGGATATGGAGATAACGAACAGCATTCAATATCAAAGTCCATAAAACAATACAAAATAGGAGCAGAGCAAACACGGACCTTAAAAACATCAGAGGTGGAATCAGGTGCCATGGTCTCCGTATGCATGTGATGAAGGTACATGTATATTGGAGCATAAGTAAGGGAAGTTGACGATAGTAAAGTTAAAGTCATCACGTTTATAATAGAGCTTGGACCATTAACGCCCTTTTCAAGTAAAATACCCAAATATGAAACAGATGTGTCGGACTCTGATATCTTTTAAAGACCTGTTTACTCTTACGTTAACGCCGTATTTTGTACGGATTTTTAGTCCAAACTACGTCTCACGTTTTGCTGTTATGAAAATACGGAAATACATTTGATTGGAATTTAGGAGTTAGTTTTCGCTATGATCTCGTAGTTAGAGCGTCTGCTGTAGAGTCGCGAAATAAGAAGTTGATCCTTGCGTCGCAGGTTCAAATCCCACTATGGGACGTGGAGACCGGTCCTTCGGATGAGACCGTATCAACCGAGATAGTATGGCAGTAGGTGTTAGCACGAAAAAGATCCCACCTGCTGAACGGTCCCAAGTGCAAGGTTAATGACAAAATGTGCAGCTCTCCACCGGGAAGTGGTGGCGTCTCCATGTGAGTGGAAAATTCTCGAGAGGGACGTTAAACAATAACATAAAACCATTCATTATGATCCGTCTCAGTTTTACGCGTTTTAAAATCTTTAAAAGGATTTCAAACACATAAGTTATGTCGGTTTGGCATAACACTGTGGAATAAATAACAAAGACCATGTCTTTAAACTACGGTGGCTGGTATAGGACATGGTATGAGAATTTTTTTTTTTATTTTTTTTTTTTCAAGTTTTTTTTTAAATAAATGTTTTATTCAATAACATAATAACAATAACTGTGGAGGTAATGCCTCCTCAGAGGCCCTCGCAAATATATCCTCACCTGGGTTGCCAGGATCGGATAGAAAAGGAAGAATTGTACATATCAAAGATAATAAGTATGTGGTTAGATACAGTAGTGTAGTATAAAATAAACAAAAAATGCATACATGACAGTTCACATTTTATGAGTACAAAAATAATTATTTCATTCATATTTCATATTTGTTTAAAGTACATTTTTATGTATCACACTACAGCACTTTTACCAAAAAATATTCATAGGGGGAACCAACGCATCAAGTCCAAAAGTCCCCCTATGATTATACACTCCAAAGGCCAGGTCACCTTTGGATGTAAAGATGGTATCAATTTTTTTCAGACAAATTTGAATTTTTTTTCTTTAAATATTGTATTCTATAATACATAAATTGTTATATAACATAAACACTTCTTATAGATAATAAACATATATTCCAGTAAAGAACAAGTTCTTAATTCAGGGTCTGAACCTGTCTCTTGTCTTTACGGGGGCCTTCCTATTCTGTGATAGCAGGACATTTGGGACAAAACTTGCAGCCAGATCTGCAGTTTCCCACCAACATCTGACGCTGCATCTTTCCATATAATGAGAGCATTTCATCAAACGCATTATTGGTTGGTAGGGACAAATTTACCCGAAACGGAATGGGGGTGGTACCTGTCATCAGGAAGGTGTATCCAAACAAAACTTCCAAAGCTCCTGCTCCTGCAAATCGAATCAAAATGATATCCTGCCAATGCAAAACAAGCTGCGACAATCGTCAGTGCAGTTGTAGAAAAAACGGTGTTGAGTGTACAAGTCAATTGTTCAAATGCTTGCTCTTAAGATTTGTCAGGCGATGAAAGTTGAGGTTGTGAATCAAAATCAATGATTTATTAAAATTGTTTTATCAGCTAGTATTGTAATAGTATTTTATTTGTGTTAAAAACATAAAAAATAACAAAAATTCTATTTTGTCAAATAAATTCATTTCTCGAAAACTTATGTATAATCTAATTTATGACCTCAATATTTTAATTTTCCCGTAAATGACTTTTAAATGTTTATTCAGATCATCTTAAAGATTGATAATAACCAAGTTTTGAAACTGTTACAATTAGTTTCTATTTTGATTGTTTTTTAAATGACTGGATTACTGTATATATAAAATGCGCGTGATTTAAATGCAGAAGAGATTAGACATTGACAGGAAAGAAGGTAATACAAACATGTTGTTTAACACTAATTATTATAGCAACCTTTCTCTAGGTCGGGATTTTAGGAGTCCAGAAATGTAGGACGATGAATCGGTTCATTCCTTTTTCACCGTCCAGATATGAACACTCCTGAATTGCCTGATATATAAACAAACATTTTTCACAGAATTTATCGCTTGTCCTAATCTCTACAATGTACCATTTTTTAGTTTTGTTGATTATATATGGCTCCACACAGGCTTTGTCCCCTGGGGATAAATGTGGGAAAATAATTCAAGAATTAGGAAAGTCTCTATCGGAGATAAAACTGGTTCAACGAGAACAAAATGCGTACATTAAAACCCTGGAAAGAAATCTCAAGATTCATGAGGAAAGAATTCGAGATGATCAAAAGAAAATTGCTGACTTGGAAGTAATTATTTTAAATAAAAAAGAACTGTTCAATCAAGCTGAATTTCCATTTCAACAGGAGAAAAGTCATGGAAGGCAAGCTTCCAAGGGAATTTTAAACGACACTGATGACGGCTGGGACACAAATTCGGTAATCAACAAAAGAGATGTTCATTTAAACCTGTCTAGAAAAAAGCGTCTATTATCAGGTATTGTCGCATTTAAATAAATTTGAGATATAATTTTTTTTTTAAAACTTCAATCATATGTGTTGATTAAACACGTAGATACGTAAACCCATGTACATGTACTAAACAAACATCAATCAAGATTGATTGTATACTGTTTCACGTCTTTTTCCCTCTCGAGAATTTTCCGACGGAGACGCCGTCACTTGCCGGTGGAGAGCTTGAGATTTTGTTCTATACCCGTCACTCATGGCCATTGAGCAGGGAGGGATCATTTCGTGCCAGCTCCTCCTGCGATACGGGACCTCGGTTTCTAAGGAATCATCCGAAAGACCGGTCTCCACGTCCCACATTGGGACTCGAACCCGCGACGTAAGGACCAACTCCTTCCGACTTTTAGAGCTGTCGCTCTAACCACTGCTCTACGCAGGCCAGCTTGATTTGAAGAAAAAAACCCGCTATTTGTGTGCCTTATTTTTACACTTCATATAAAATATCGGAGATGCATACATCAGCTATTTAAATATATTTGCTTGCCCTCTCTCAACTCGGGGTAAAATTATTGTGTCGGTAGGTACGTAGGGATTTCCCCTAGATAATTTAATATATATCTTGACAGGATAAGAGGTATATAAAAAAAGAAGAAGAAAACAAATGTCCTAGTATGTAAAAATAAAAAAAAGTTTTGAGTCGGTCCATTTTTAATACAAATAAGTCGGTCGGGAGAGGACAATCAAACAATATGTTAGATCCTTAGGGAATTACCGGTATGTTAAACTTACATTACAAAAACAATGGAGATATCGCCCGGAACTAAAAGTTTACACAGGAAATGTATTATTTTTTTTAACTATGACATCAAAACCGATAGAATCTTTCACAATGTGGTACTACTCTTTGGCAGGGCAAAATGATATATTTTGGTGAAATATGACGTATAAAAGCAATAGTTTAAAAAATGTCATTTATTTATCTATCAAAAAAAAACTTGAAACGTTATTAATTTGCCCTGCAAAAGATAATTACCGCAGTTACCATGAAAGCGCTAAAAGAAGTATTCTATATGCCATACGGGGTTGTGGTATATAATAATATTTCACTGCAATAGTTTCTTGAAAATCATGTTTAAGGATCGAAAGGGGGGGGGGGGGG
>PRKT01001460.1:23331-33979 GCA_003671525.1 Saccostrea glomerata
GGGGGGGGGGGGGGGGGCTACAATGGTACATTGGCCTTACATCGCTTGACTGTAGTATACGAAAAGTGGGGGGAATCAGCCTTTCAATGAACGTTTTCAATAATAGAAGTGATGTTTCTACGTGCCTGATTAATATTCCCACTTTCAGTGAAATCGATGCCCAATAAAGGCAAATCACTACTCAAGGCAACTTTCCACATATTTCAACATGTCAGCGTTTGACTCATGATAATACAATTCTATTTGCTGACAAAGTCATTGCATCGAAATGATGACTTCGTACGAGACAGCTGATATTCTTGTTTCATCAACTTGTTTGTCAATAATTTAATTTTAGAAATTGTTCATACATGAAGCATGCCTTGCGTATCGAATCAACTGAGATATGTTTACTCCGTATGTAGGTGAATTGCAAATGGTATGTAAAAAATCTTTACATATTCTTGTTTTCAGTGCCCCAACCGCAGAATGGAGTGGCATTTTCAGCATACATGAGCGCAAACGAAGGTACTGTTGGTGCTGGTCACACACTAATTTTTCATTCACTGGTGACTAACATTGGAAATCATTATAATGAGCACACAGGAGTATTTACTTCACCTGACTCCGGTGTCTATGTGTTCACTTGGACAATAATTGTAGACAATCATCATTATATTCGAACTGAACTTGTAGTGAACTCAAGCACAGTTGGAACGATGTATACCAGCGCTTATGATGTAAATAATGACAGAACAACTACAGGTGTTGTTGTTGTTCAGATAAACCAAGGGGATGTTGTATTCATACGAACAAATCATATTGGCGGTAGCGTTGGAACCATAGTTAGTATTCCAGATGTGTTAAGATCAACCTTTTCCGGTTGGAAGCTGTTTTGACAGTACTTAAAAAAACTTATGTAGAAAGCACTCATGATTTCTTACTTTCCAGTAAATGAAACGAAGGCAAACATTTTCCTTTATATTTATATGTGAAATTATGTTAAGAAAGGTTTAAGGTAACTCACTCGTCAGCTTTTTAAAAGTTCACACAGAACCTCTTACTTAAAAAATATTTATTAAAATTCAATTTTTATAAAATACATATATTCAACAATATATATTTTTTAATATTCATCGAAAAAACTGCTTAAAAATCTACAAAGAAGCAAGATTTATGAGGGACTATTTCTTGTGGTGGAAGGATATTCAGCAGAAATTTCTGCAAATCTGCATATATATTAAATTAATGTTTTGAAACTTTAGCCTCACATACTTTTACTCGGAGAATATTTCCGTTATGATTTTGCAGGAATATTTAATAAAGGTCTTAATCTATATTTTTTGAACAAGTTTTACACCTTACCCCAACAAACTTTGCCAAGAAATGAAGATATATTAAAGAAGTCAAAATCACATATTTTGACCAATATTTCAAAATGAACATCACTGACCCCAACTTTTTCTTTCTTTATTTTAAACTACTCGTTACTTGTGACTGATCAGCACTTAACTCCTAAAAAGCTTGATATAAGAACATATTTTATTGCCTATTTAGTTTTTTAATACCCCAAATATGTTTTTTTTAGTGCAAAAATGTCACATAATAATAGATGCGGATTAATTTGCAAGATTTGTTCAATGATAAATATTATTCAAACTATTTTATGTAAAATAAGATTAAATTTATTAACGTAGTAACATCTGATAAAATAAAGTTAGAGATAAAGTTATAAAACTAAGAGTTAAAATTTAAGTGCAAAAAGGTCAACTTTATTGTACCATAGATCAGTAAGATGCACACTGACCCCCTATTTTCTCTGCGATTTTGAGTCATATTATATGAGTACTTATCCAAAATATACTTCCCAAAAAATCCTTGATTTAACAAATTTGACGAGTGACTTACCTTAAGAAGCTTATAAACAGATTTGAATATTTTCTCAAATTTTCTCTGACAATCTGTCATTTTTTCAACTCCATTCACTCTCACCGGTCCTATACAAGCTCTTGCAGCCTTCCCAAACTATCCGCCTTCTACTTTGCCACCTTTTAATATGCTAGCCACTAGAGCCCAGTCCCTCCTGTCCAGGGGCTGTATGCCACTTCTACAACCTGTCAGGAGGCAGCTGGAAATGAAGTAAGCCGTTGTCTTGGTACTGAATATGAGGCAATCTCTAACCAGAGGGCACGTTCCGCTTACACCTTTGCTGTCGTCTAAAAAAAAGTTCGGGTTGTCAAATAATTAAACAGCAACAAAAATGATGGAAAATTGATTTTTTTGTATGTTTTGCAAAAGATTTTACGTGTTTTAAGCTCTCTGGTTAATACCGTCTAACTATTTATCCTTGATTTCAAAATGAAAATGAGGGTATATCCAGCTATATATGAAAAAAAAAATGAAGTTCTATAGATTGATAATATTTCTAATTTCCTTTTCGAAAATTACCAAGTTGGCCAAAATCTATAGTCTACTTTTGTTTTACAAGATTCTTGTAATTTAGACGATAACAGAGGTGTTGGAGGGAAGCGTAAAACGCCCTCTAGTGAGAGATTGGGTATGTGAAAGTGTTACCTGTTACACTAACGATCGAGAGAGATTATTACGTCAGGCCAAAACTCTCTCGGACGTTATCGTAGCAGGTTAAATATTTTCTATGCACTTCCGTTGCATTTACCTAAGGATTTTTCAAAGCACTGACTAAAATGTTGTGTAAGGACAAATCGTGGGATTCGTACGAGATGCAGAGTCAATCTGATAGCATTAGCTTAGCTCACCTCAACGAGGTTGGAGGTAGGGGAAATATGTGATAACGTCGGCGTCCCAGGTCAGGTTAAGGTTTTTGGGAAGTTGACAATAGAAAAGTTAAAGTCGTCACATTTATCATAGAGCTTGGTTGTTAGATTATCATTATGTAACTTTCAAGTAAAATATACAAATGTGAAACGGATGTTTCAGACTCTGTAGTATCTTTTATCGCAAGCTCACCAGGATATATCGTATAGACATAAGAATGGAAATTACCATTGTTAATTGACAATACGTCGTCGATATATCTAAATGTCGAGTTAACGGCCACAACAAGTGTTTTCTTCTTTTTACACGTAAGATTTTGCACAAATTCTGCTTCATAAGAATACAAAAATAGGTCTGCTAATAACGGAGCGCAATTGGTACCCATGGGAATTCCAATAAATTGTTAGTAGACCTTATCTCTTAAAACAACATTAGATATTGTCAATCAGAAACTCAAGCGTCTTTTTAATGTCAACTTCAGTGTACTTGACGAAATATTTCCGAGATCGACCCTGTGTAAATTCGGGCTGACGTTGGTTCCTTTTCTCTTTTTGTATATATAGTGTATATAGTGATAATGTAAAATCAAATTTACAGTAGTATGTCACCGCCCCCTGTGTTTCTACTGTTACTGTTAAAATGAAATTGTACTAAAGACCTGGTTTTACTATAGAGTTCATTATATTGCCAATGTAGCAAATAAATTTAGGAGGCGCTTGAAAAACAAGAGGCCCACGCGCCTTATAGGTCGCCTAAGTATCATGTAACAACTTTCCAGCGATTGTATTTGGTTCGTGTTTTAATCCAAAAGCCATGAAATTCACAAATTTTGAAGGAGGCACCATTGCTTATCACTGAATGTGGCGTTTATTAATGAGAATTGAAAGAAAAACAGTTCATATCATTACAGATGCCATTTCTTTAATTTTTTAGCAAAAGCAATTTTGAGTTAGAGGCATTCTCCTTCTACTGGAGCTCTTCTTAATGTTATAGAATTTAATTGTTTTTTATTATCTAGCTGATCTTTGCACCTGTAAAAGACGTGTATGATTCTCGAATAGTGGCACTTTCCAAATGGTCTGCGATGTAGACAACGTCGCCCTTCTCTATCTGAACTGTTGCGGAGTTGCTACATGTTATCCATTTATGTCCTCCACGCCCGTTGTTACATGCCTGCCAGCTCTTCGCTTTCCCATTTACATAGAGAGCAGCATGAGACGATTGACCAGGATTGCCCAGTGTTTCGTAAGAGAACATGTATATCCCTCCTTCGGGTGCTATGAATTTACCAGTACCTGTATTGTAGCCATTCCTTACATTTGTGATGACCTTGTCGTAGACCCAGACTACTCCTTTTGCAAATGATTTTGCTGAACCCATATAGGCATGGAATGCGACAGGATCTTCTAAAGTAAATTTTTTTCTCTCCATTTAACTGAACAACACTCGAACAATTTGCATTGAAAAAATATTGATATTACATATAAAAGCGTGTTACACATTAAATTTTCGAGAGGGTAAAACTGACATATACGTTAGGTCAGTAATCAAATTCAACACCTGAATTTTACTGACAATGTAACAACTACACGCATTAGATAATTGACTGATTGTATATTGTTTAACGTCCCTCTCGAGAATTGTTCACTCATATGGAGACGCTACCACTTGCTGGTGGAGAGCTGAAAATTTTGTCTCATTTCGGCTCTCGAGGCCATTAAGAAGGGAGGGATCTTTTTCGTGCCAGCACCTTGCATTAGAAGAATATACACTTATGTACAATACAAAGTTTGGTTGTTAACAACGGAGGAACGTTAAGTATTTTGTTTTCATTCGTTTTAATATATAACGTAAAAACAATTAAACAGAAGCAAAGGAAATTTAGATTGATATCAAGTCTTTGATTGAAAAGCTATGGACGTAATATTTAGCTCACCTGAGCCGAAGGCTCAAGTGAGCTTTTCTGATCACATTTTGTCCGTCGTCCGTCAGTCTGTCTGTCCGTCCGTCCGTCTGTAAACTTCAGTTATGAAGATATGGTAAAAAATTTTAAATCCGTTTCAATAAGATTTAATTAAAAAAATTAAATTTTATTTCATTTACAAAAAACTCAGGGAAATGCAAATTTTGGGAAAAAAAGATGTGTTTGTGAAACACTGATGCACCCGTATGGCAACATAAAGAAGGTATTAATTTTCTCAAATTCAAATCAAACATGTTGATACCCAAAGTAAGGCTTTCTAACAAGAAATACAAATGTTAATTTTAAAAAATCCTAGCACTATCTGTTAAAAAGTTTTAGCCAAGGTTAACGTTTATTAAAGTCAAACTCCGGGGCCAAGTTCAAAGGGTCAAACTTGTTGGTTTCTTAAAAAGGCCTTGTCACAAGAATTACTTATGGAAAGTATGAAAGTCCTGACCCTTACCGTTCAAAAGTTATGACCAAGGTTAACTTTTTAAAAAGTAGGTTTAACTCCAGAGTCAAGGTCAAAGGGTCAAAGTTGCTAGTATACAATGAAATGTCTTGTCACAATGATTTCATAAGAGAAGTATGAAAGTTCTAGCCCTTATCGTTAAAAAGTTATTGCAAAGGTTAAACTTTTCTTAAAGGTTGGTCAAACACCGAAGTCAAGCTCGAAGGGTCAAAGTTATTGGTATCCAATGAAAGGCCTTGTCACAAGGATTACATATGTGACGTACATGTATGGAAGCCCTAGCTCTAATTTTCAAAAGTTATGGCCGAGGTAAAACTTTTTTTTAAGTAGGTCAATATCCAAGGTCAAAGCTGATGGTATCCAATGAAACGTCATATCACAAGCATTATATATTTGAAGCCCTAGCCCTTACTGTGAAAAAGTTATGACCAAGGTTATAGTTTGAAATTTGGTATAAAAGTGTGTCAAACTCCAAGGTCAATGTCAAAAGATCAAATTTGTTGGTACTCACAGAAACGTCTTGTCACGAGGAATACACCTAAGAAATTTGAAAGCCATAGTCCCACCCAGTCAAAAGGTTAAAGTTTTTTGCGAACATACGGACAGACAGGCGGAAAGGGCAAAAACTGTATACCCCGAAACTTCGTTTACGGGGGCATAAAAAAGGTCTGTATTTGGGCTTATTCTTCATGAAAGAAATTTTACATGTATAGACAACAGACAGTTTTAACCTCTTACCATTATTTCTGCTGCACTGACTTTCATCTACAATCCGCCTTACCGATTTCTGTAAGCTATCAAACTGGTCATCGAATAATTGCCTGGTCAGGTTTCTACAATCTCCATCAACAACAACCACGTGAAATATTAACCATAAGACGAAACTTATCTGAAAATGTTTGTATTGCAAAAGAAAATGCTTACTTATAGGTTAGATTTCGAGTATTATGTTTTGCTGTTTTAGTATTTAAATATTTTTTAAATCCCTGTTATTGGTATACACACTAGAAATATATGAAATTAACTTGATTAAAAAAAAAATGTTATGTCAAATTTTAAAATCCTATTCGAATCATCAATAGATAGGTCATGAAATATGATAGGGTCAAGGTTCATATTAAAATGTATTATTTTTCTTCCAGTTTTCTTCCAAGTAAATCACATTCTGAAAGGAAATGGAATTCATGCCCTAAATTGTTTAAGCAATATGAGGCACAAGTTTGACATGGGAAAATTCTGTTGCAAATTTTTAATTAACAATTTCAATAATAGAAAAAAGAACATCTTGAAACTTGTGTAGTTCATATTTGCGTATAAGCTTTAATTGAAGCAAAATTACATTATTGTCGTCCTGTACCATACTGATGTCTTACATAGTGCTATACATTCAACGTACTGTATAGAAATATTTCTTCTGAAACAATTAAAAAAATTTCCTTTTCGGTGTATTGAACATAACAGTTTCATTTACTAATTAATCATTTCATTCAGATTTAAACAGCAAAATAAATTTCTCAAAAATATTGCTTTAACGGAAAAAAGTTTGTCAAAACTATTGCAAACACTGTATAATTGGGCAACCAGATAATTCGTTAAGACTTCTCGTATATAAATATATATTTTTTAATTTTAAATACTTTAAAACCATATCGTTATCTTCAATGTATTTCTTACCATTTTCGTGTCGGTCAGCTGTTGAATATTGTCAAGCTTTCACTCGTTTATATAGTTAGATGAAAACAATTGAACAAACTTAATCAATTATATTTATGATTTATTTATTTGATACCACTTCTTCACCATCTGCGATAGATTTTTAAAAAATATATAACCTTGTCGTATAATATTCAATGGCTCTAAAATTTGTGTATTGCACACTTGCCACGTCCAGAGCAAAGCTTTTGCCGTACAGTTCAAATATTATCAAACAAAAGAGCGGTCTTAAAAACATTTCCAACCTGCACATTTTGCAACAAGTTGTCCATACATGCTGTCAAGGAGACGATTCCTACATTTTATAAAAAATTATAAAAGATAAGTTATGATATGTATTCGGGGGAAAAATGTAAAAAACAAAAGTATATTTTAGTCAATAAAGGTTAGTACACATGTTACTTTATGTATCCGATATAACCTTCATAAACTTTCAACTTCGTATCTCCTTATTACGAAGCACCAATCGAATTGAGAGTCGTCACTTGCTGGTGGACAGGTCTAAATGTAGGCTTGCACTCGACACTTATGCATTTGAGCAGTTAGGGTTCTTTTTCGTGCCAGCGATACGGGACCTCGGTTGATTGGTTCTAATAGGAAATATCGGTCTCAAAAGTCCCACATAGGATTCGAACTTGCAACAATATGATCAACTTACTCCGCACAATTACAAACGCAATGTGAAATTTTCTAAATTTTGATTTCCCGCTATTTGTAACACACCATAAAATAACCACTGTCATATGTAGTTTAGCTCCAGTAATTTCCTAAGCAAGTATATGCTATACATTTTTTTAAATATTTGATATTGCATTTTTCATACAAATCCGTATAATCTGTAATGTTAAAACTCAAATGCCGGTTTGTTTTATTTGCCAAAACATGACTAGGGCATACGGCGGGTGTAGACTGTCGACAGGGAATGCTTACTTTTCCATTACGCATGATCCCACTTCTTCATTTGTGCAATTGCTTAGCTGAATTGGTATTGTTTCAGTATCTTTTCAAGCTTGAATACTTCACCATATACGACGGGGAGGAGTGTCGACTGGATGATGGCTTGGTATACGTAATGTCCATGATACCAGTCAGTGGCGCGGCGTCGCTAGCTTTTATTTTTCTGTATTCAAAAAAAGGCTAGGGGTCTGGGGCCACCTTAGGGCCCAGAGGAGGTCCAGGACAGCGCACGTTTAACACAAGTCATTGCAAATACATGTAATATTGAAACCAAGTATCAGTGGAAGATCAAATACAGCAAGAGGAAAGTTATACATGTATTTGAATGTGTTAATTCGAGACCTGTTATATACCTGAGAAGAACCATTAGGTAACATGTCATTATATACATTTATTAATGTTGATGTGTTTAAATTATGGCATTTGAACAACGTACAAGTCAAAAAAAAAATATTTTATTGATTATCATTTTTTTCTTTGGATTCAAAATTGTTAACGAAATACAAAATTTATAAACGCTGAAATAATTACGATTTAAGGAATTGTCCCATCTCAATTTGAAATCTTAATTTACTAAGTATGGATTTATATATACATGTATAACTGGTTTACCGACTTAATGAAATGGAGAATATTTTTGTGACATTCAGAAAGTTGTATCGTAAAATGGTTTACTAATTATCATTATGTAAACAGGGTGAAGTCATTTATTCCAAGAAAACGAAGAGGGCAGAACTCGCAGAAGGCAAGGTTTATAGTTGAACGTAAATATGTCTTCACGCATTTCAGAATGCTGAACGGTCGCTCTACAGTTGCGGTATGGTTAAAAGGGCCATGAGAATGGTAGATATGAATGGATAGATCGTGGAATTCATATTATCTAGAACGTCGACAATTGAGATTGGAAGAACGTCATGCATCTGCCATTTCACCTTCCAGCGCTCAACTTCAGCTCAAAATGTCTCCACATTCCAAACAATGTCGGTTTTGAATGTATCGAAAATGGACAGCACTTTTTCGTTGGCAAGACCCTTAATTAGTGATGAAAGAAGAAAAAAATACCTGAAACCGTTCCTCAGCCCCTAAAAGCATCTCCTCTAGCTGCTGCACGATGATGATCAATAAAAACGTAGAACAGGGTCACTCTTCAGTACTCCGAGAGTGTACACATGTAGCCGCAGGACTATTGGCTCTGTTGTATTGTCGAACATCTCGTCGAGGCATTGTGGGCTCAACATTCAAACTGATCAGCTAAAGGTACCGCTTCTTCGAAAGAGGCGCCCCACACCTGCTGATTATTTCGAGCAGCATTTAGCACAGGCAGGTGACGTTACTTATTTTTTTCTTTTAATAAAAAATATACCCCTTTACTAATAAGAAACCAGGTACACATCGGACGTTATCTTGGATTTTTTTAAACCAGCCACATCAGGTCGACTTTTCGCTCGAAACGGAATGACAAGATAATTTTGCGATCCTCTTCGTGTAGCGGTTGGTTCTTCAGCATCTCTAAACTTACGACCTCTTCAAGCAAATCAGCACATTCCGTTTGCGATTAATTAAAATCTCTCCTCGTTTTCCATCAACTGCTTCAGATATGCGACAAATCGCTATAGGAGGAGGTTGCGGAAGTTTACATCATTTTAATGGGAATTCCTTGCTTAAATCTGATTGGTTAACATATTCTATTGAAGCTTCGGGGAAAACTTCCCATCATGCTTACCAACGAAAAGTTGAGAGCATTAATTATACCCACGCAACTAGTTGCGTGAGGTATAATGTTTTTGACCCGTCCGTCAGAGTGTCAGTGTGTCAGAGTATCAGTCAGACCTTTTTTTTTGTCAGCGCAACTCCTCATAAACCGATGCACAGAATTTCGTCAAACTTTGCAGGTATTAAGAACACAATGTGAAGATGTGCATATTACCAGGAAATTCCGATTCCATTATTTTTTCCGGGAATTTCCGCACTTTTTAACTTAGGCATTTGGCCATACCTTGAATATAGAGATGAACAGTTTGTCAGCGCAACTCCTCATAAACCGCTGTACAGAATTTCATCAAACTTTGCAGATATTTAGAACATAATATGTAGATGTGCATAATACCAGGAAATTCTGATTCCTTATTTTTTCTGGGAATTTCCGCACTAAAAACTTAGGTTTTTGGCCATACGTTTTTTATAGAGATGAACGGTTTGTCAGCGGAACTCCTCATAAACCGCTGCACAGAATTTCGTCAAACTTTGCAGGTATTTAGGACACAATGTGTAGATGTGCTTATTACTAGGAAATTCCGATTCCATTATTTTTTCCGGAAATTTCAACACTTTTCAACTTAGATTTTTGGCCATACCTTTTATATAGAGATGAACAGTTTGTCAGCGCAACTCCTCATAAACCGCTGTACAGAATTTCGTCAAACTTTGCAGGTATTTAGGACACAATGTGTAGATGTGCATATTACCAGGAAATTCTGATTCCATTATTTTTTCCGGGAATTTTCACACTAAAAACTTAGGTTTTTGGCCATACGTTTTTTATAGAGATGAACAGTTTGTCATTGCAACTCCTCATAAACCGCTGCACAGAATTTCGTCAGACTTTGCAGGTATTTAGGACACAACATGTAGATGTGCATAATACCAGGAAATTCTGATTCCTTTATTTTTTCCGGGAATTTCAACACTTTTCAACTAAGATTTTTGGCCATACCTTTTATATAGAGATGAACAGTTTGTCAGCGCAACTCCTCATAAACCGCTGCACA
>PRKT01001460.1:35911-53945 GCA_003671525.1 Saccostrea glomerata
CATTTTTGATAAGCAAGTGTGCCTTTTCAAAAATTGTGCAATGTGTTGACCTAGGGTCGGGGGTTCATGTTTGGTTTTTGTTCCCCTATCCAGTCCATGGGTATTAAGGAGGCTTGGGGTCAACAAATTAACAACAAATTAACCACCAGATATAACTTAAATGATATGATATCTTTAACCGTCAACTATCATTTGACAAAGAAAAATTTCATACATATTAGTTGTAAAATTTTATTATTTTTGTTTATCTTTATATGGAGCCTTATTCTAAAGGAGATAGAAATAGTCTAAAAATGGCCACGACCACCCAGCCCCTTTAAGTAACCAAACTAAGCAATTGCAAAGTTCATAGTTATGATTAGCTATGGTGCCAGACTGCCAGCCTCTTTCAAAATTGTGAATGCCATAACATCTACCTTAAAACTTGAGCCAAATTCTATCATTTGACATTTGTTGCATGATTCTCAGGTGACCTATAAGGCCCAAGGGCCTCTTGTTTATAGAGATGAACGGTTTGTCAGCGGAACTCCTCATAAACCGCTGCACAGAATTTCGTCAAACTTTGCAGGTATTTAGGACACAATGTGTAGATGTGCATATTACCAGGAAATTCCGATTCCATTATTTTTTCCGGGAATTTCAACACTTTTCAACTTAGATTTTTGGCCATACCTTTTATATAGAGATGAACAGTTTGTCAGCGCAACTCCTCATAAACCGCTGTACAGAATTTCGTCAAACTTTGCAGGTATTTAGGACACAATGTGTAGATGTGCATATTACCAGGAAATTCTGATTCCATTATTTTTTCCGGGAATTTTCGCACTAAAAACTTAGGTTTTTGGCCATACGTTTTTTTATAGAGATGAACAGTTTGTCATTGCAACTCCTCATAAACCGCTGCACAGAATTTCGTCAGACTTTGCAGGTATTTAGGACACAACGTGTAGATGTGCATAATACCAGGAAATTCTGATTCCTTTATTTTTTCCGGGAATTTCAACACTTTTCAACTAAGATTTTTGGCCATACCTTTTATATAGAGATGAACAGTTTGTCAGCGCAACTCCTCATAAACCGCTGCACAGAATTTCGTCAAACTTTGCAGGTATTTAGGACACAATGTGTAGATGTGCATATTACCAGGAAATTCTGATTCCATTATTTTTTCCGGGAATTTCCGCACTTTTTAACTTAGGCATTTGGCCATACCTTGAATATAGAGATGAACAGTTTGTCAGCGCAACTCCTCATAAACCGCTGCACAGAATTTCGTCAAACTTTGCAGGTATTTAGGACACAATGTGTAGATGTGCATATTACCAGGAAATTCCGATTCCATTATTTTTTCCGGGAATTTCCGCACTTTTTAACTTAGGCATTTGGCCATACCTTGAATATAGAGATGAACAGTTTGTCAGCGCAACTCCTCATAAACCGCTGCACAGAATTTCGTCAAACTTTGCAGGTATTTAGGACACAATGTGTAGATGTGCATATTACCAGGAAATTCCGATTCCATTATTTTTTCCGGGAATTTCCGCACTTTTTAACTTAGGCATTTGGCCATACCTTGAATATAGAGATGAACAGTTTGTCAGCGCAACTCCTCATAAACCGCTGCACAGAATTTCGTCAAACTTTGCAGGTATTTAGGACACAATGTGTAGATGTGCATATTACCAGGAAATTCCGATTCCATTATTTTTTCCGGGAATTTCCGCACTTTTTAACTTAGGCATTTGGCCATACCTTGAATATAGAGATGAACAGTTTGTCAGCGCAACTCCTCATAAACCGCTGCACAGAATTTCGTGAAACTTTGGAGATATTTAGGGCACAGTGTGTAGACGTGCATATTACCAGGAAATTCCGATTCCTTTATTTTTCTGGGAATTTTGGCACTTTTAAAATTAGATTTTTGGCCATACATTGAATATACAGATGAACATTTTGTCAGTGCGACCCCTCATAAACCGCTGCACAGAATTTCGCAGATATTTAGGACACAATGTGTGGATTTTACCAGGAAATCCCGAATCCTTTATTTTTCTGGGAATTTTGGCACTTTACAACTTAGATTTTTGGCCTTACCTTTTATATAGAGATGAACAGTTTGTCATTGCAACTCCTCATAAACCGCTGCACAGAATTTCATCAAACTTTGCAGATATTTAGAACACAATGTGTAGATGTGCATATTACCGGGAAATTCCGATTCTTTTATTTTTTGCGGGATTTTCAGCACTTTGAGTTTTGGGGGAGCGTGGGGTATGTGAGCTTGCTCACTTTTTCTTTCATTTGATAGAAAGTGGACATAGTTGTGCGATTCTGGGGCAGACGGGAACGGAAAAGTCGTTTATTATTACGGAAACGCTCAAAAGAATCAAAGGCATACGTATATCTGTAACCGCTAGCATGGGTTTCGAGGCACGACAATTTCAAGGCGCCACAACTATTCACCACTCGGCAGGACTTGGAGATGGAAGGTTTGAAAATCAACACTTATGAAAAATCCTCAGTGAAGGAACCAAGAGTAGAAATCGGAAATGTGACTTGCCGGTCATAGATGAAATATCTATGATCAGTAGGAAAATATTTAAGGTGTGTATAACTAAAAAATGAGAATTTTGTCATTAATATTATCCTGTTTATTTTCTTATAAATTACAGCTATATATATTAGTATTTACCATTGGTAACTATCGCAAGTACTACACAATCATGTTATGGGATGTTTAAAGGCTGCGGAGCAGAGCGGCACTCAGGGATCACTCTTCCCGACGTCATTCTGTATGTCAGCCTGTCGCACCTTGATTGCAGGAAACTGTAAGAGATATGGACTTTATATTTTGCACATTTATTGCTTGGCACTACAAAGTATATATATATATAATCATGGTTTCCGTCTTCGTGACCAGCGTTACAATTCACTAGACTTTGACTTATACTATACAATTATTGACTTTTGATGAGGTCTACTCGTGACTATACGGACCTGGTCAGCTATCGGTTGACCGAGGCCGAAAGCATAGTCAAGGTATAGGGTATCAGGTATAGTCACGAGTAGACTGAATTCAAAAGTCAATAACCGTTTTATTAAATGACCAGGAATTTTACAACACTTATGACACTTCTAGTCTAAATCCATTCATTACTTTAAATGAAAGTACAATAAACAACAAACACACCATTTGGACATAGCAACGACTCGCAGCAGCTTTATTTGTTCAGTGTACAGAACATACGCAAAATATGAAAATCAATTTGTATATACAAGTTTATGTTGGATTGAATAAATCATGATAAAATTTAAACTTTATCGTGCTCTACGTGTCGTCCTAAACTGGTATTTAAACCACTATTCACCTCTTATATAGCCTTGCTAACGAGACCGGTTCTAAAGAACCACGTGATATTTACCAGGTATTCGAATGATAACCTAGTAATTCCGAAAAAGTAATTATCACACCAAGTAGAAATTGATTACTGTCTAATTCGTTCCTCAAACGAAAGAAATCATATTTTCGTTCTTGTCTCAATCAAATATAAACACTCATTATAAAATGCAAAGCGTAACAACACTTTTCACATGTTGTTAATCTTCAACAGCTTAACATCTAGTAGATAAAAATGGAAAACAATTAAATAATCCATACTCAACCATTTACTTTCAAAAGCGTTTAATCTCCTCGGTACTGGCGCCTGACATGTTGACATTCACACCGACACATGCTATGAAACACGCAATCTGATAAGTCGAAAAAACTGTAAGCAAATCTATGGTTTGTCTGGAGCACATCTCAGGAAAAAGGCGTCTAGACCATCAGAGGGCATCAAACTTCCTGATAATTTAATAATTTAAAAAGAATACCCCGGACAATTTAATTTAAGACTTTTGAGTAGAAGGTGTTGATAATTAACATTTATACTTATTTATGAGCTCATATAATACTTTTCTATGAGACTGTAAGATATTGAGACACCACACAAACAAAAGTTTAAATATTATGAAAATAGACACCTTTTCCACTCCACTAACGCTATGTAGATTTATTTTTTAAAGCATTACATGTATATGCATTAAACCATAGACAATATTATCGAGTATCAGCATGTTGTGTCTTAAAAGTATTCCCGACATTGTCTGAGTTTTTAGCTCTAATGGTCAGAGACCAGAAGAGCTTATTCGATAGTAATACGTCCGTCGTCCGTCCGTCTGTCTGTCTGTCTGTCAGTCTGTAAACAATTTTTCAAAATGCTACTCCTCCTACAGTTTTAGTCTGATTTCAATATAACTTGGCACACAAGTAGACTACACTAAGATACATAATTCTGTGTATCGGTTTTTGATTTCGATGAACGCAATCTCTCACCAGAGGGCGTTTTTACGCTCCGCTCCAACACCTCTGTTATCGTCTAAATTACAAGATTCTTGTAAAACAGAAGTAAATTATATATTTTATACAATTTGGTAATTTTTAAAAATGAAATTTAAAATATCAATCGGTTGAACCTTTTTTGTTTTTTTCAAAAGCTAGTATATATTAAAATAACTTCAAGATATACGGAACTATTTTGTTTTAATTTTTAACTCTTTCACTTCCAATATGGCGACAAAGTTACAAAGTATAGTTGATGCATACGATGCCAATATCCGATTACGGAATGAGCAAGAAAGTGCTTTGTTATATTTGACAGAAAAAAGGGGTGATTTATTAGTTAATTTACCTGTAGGTTTTGGAAAGAGTTTAATTTTTCATCTCTTGCCGCAGGCCTTAGAAGCCAATCAGTCTTCCCCTGTTGTGATTGTCATTTCCCCACTTAACATCATTCATAAAGATCAAATAGAACAACTTAAGAGTCATGGTATTTCAGCATGTAGACTGAACATTTGCTCCAAAGTGAAGGAGACAACAGATGAAAGTCATGAAATGGGTCCATTTGACCTCGAAACAAACTTTGACCTAAAAAACGTAGCAAACAATCAGTTCTCTGTGGTGTTGTGTCACCCCGAGGCCCTCCTAAACACTAGGAAAGGATATTCCTTATTGATTGACTCAGCAAAATTTTATAACTATTGTCTATTCCTGAGGTCAAAATCAAAACTTGTGAACCCAAGATAACTGCCATCAAACAAGGCTCAGCCAGTCTTAAACAATGGTTTTTGAAGGGTTAAATTTTTCAATATAACTGATAACTCTCTACTGAAAGACTATTTAATTATAATTTACTGAATGGTTCATGAAATATAAATATATACATGCTTATAGATTCCATGCAGTCAACAATTTTTGGAAGCGTCCTTTGTCATTTCTTAATGCTGTTGCTATATGCTATTGCATTAAAGGGCATGGTTTAATCATTCATGGGAATATAGTGTTTTTATCAAATGTTTCTCAATGATTCAGATTCAACTTATTTACATGAAAGTATTTAAGGAATAACTGCCTAATGTTTCATTTCTTAATGTGATCAATTATTGGCTTGCGTGATATTTTGCATATGCATAAATTATCACACAAGCCGATCGATTGATCATCGTCATGAAATCAAAAAATCTGATGGTTATCCTTACTTTTACATTCTCTTGATTTGGCTAACTTAGGCCCCACTTTTGTCTCTATTTGTCCCGCCCTGCATGTAATTTTATTTTAACTGTGCCTATCAATGAACCAGTACAATGATGGAGAAATAAAGTACATTAACTATTTGTAATTTTATCTGGGACAAAGACATTGTAAATGTAAATATATCATCATAATATTTGCATGTTTAGATGTATTTACTCATAGAATGATGGATGGAAGAATGGATTGACCTAGCTTGATTACCGGTACAGTTAAACTCAGTTATAACAAAGTCACTGGGACCCCCAACACACACATACATGTACCAAACAGAAATCAGATATTTTTCCCTTTATATCATGTATATTTCTTTAAATCACTGAACAGAAACCTATTGTCTTATACAAATTCAAACTACATGTATACCGAAATTGATATTATTTGTCTTTTGGGTCAATAAGTAACACAACCAAAGGGAGTTAGCATTCTCCGTTTCAAATACTAGTATTGTATTAATGCAATGTGAAGAAGTACACTGTGATATAAAATTGGTTGGTTTATAGATTGAAAATTTTGACTTGACGTCTCTTCCGAAGAGATGTCAGGTAAAAATTTTCAGTCTCGACGGATCTCAATGAGATTATTAGATCAAAGCCTGTGAATCCCGAAATTCAAGAGATTTGATCACGTACTTATTGCCAAGTTCTCATCCCTATGAACTTTTTAACATTGTTATTAATTTCTTATACATTTACTTATAATACAGAAATTCACATTATTTTAAATTATGAATGTAGCTGTGTTTTATCTATGTACATTCAGTGCATTTTAGAGTAAAATTTTGTTTATTTCTCACAAGGGGAAATGAATTTAGAACTGCCTTAAAAAACTGGGAACCCTCAAGGTATTCTTCCACGATGTTCCCTTTGTGCGGCTGAGTGGAACCCTGACTAAAGAACAAAAACAAACTATTCCAAAACAACTCTGTTTAGAGAACTTTAAAGTCATTGGAACATCACCAGATAGACCTAACATTTTTCTTGAGAAAGAGCAAAAACAGTCTGGTACAGATGTTCTTTGTCAGTATGAACTTATTATTCATAAAGTGTGTGATGAGCTTTATGAGAAGCAAGAATCATATCCTGTCACGTTACTTTTTGTGCCCATATTTTATATGAATGAAGCACTGAGATACCTAAACAGTAATTTTGTAGTGCAAAACATTTACAGTTCCATTTACAGTGCCTTATGTACTGGACAAGATAAGGGGGTCATTGATGCAACAATTGATGAATTAAAAAAAAGAACATCCAAGAATCCGTCTAGTGTTGAGCACCTCCATATCGGGAATGGATTTTGACCCTGTTAATGTCACTCAAGTGATCCACACCTGTCCCCCTAGAGATCTCTCTCAATACTTCCAGGAGGTGGGAAGAGCTGGCCGCCGAGGACAGCCAGCACGAGCGATCTTATACTACATTTACCGTGACATTGCTCGCAATTTACCTGGAATTCATGAAAATACAAGAGACCCAAGGGCCTTGAATCGCTCTTCTGATAAATTGTACAATCTATCACTTCTATTAGAAGCCTCCAACTCTATTAGAATCATAAGACCCAAAATGCAAAAAGTTTTGGTCAACATTCTCTGAAAACCCAAGATGCATCATCTGACAAAGTTTGACGATTCTAAGCCAATTAGTACCAGAGATTATTAAATATAGCCATCAAATGTCAAAAGTAGGTCACGGTGACCTACTTTTTGGTCGACGTTATTCAAAAACCCATAATGCCTAAATTGATAAAATTTGATGATTCTAAGCCAATAAGTACATGAGATATTCAAAATTAGGTCACCGTGACTTACTTCTTGTTGGACATTCAATGAAACCCTCAGATGCCTCAACTGACAAAATTTGATAATTTTGAGCCAATAAGTACCAGATATAATTAAATATAGCCATAAAATGTCAAAAATAGGTCACAGTGACCTATTTTTTGGTTGACGTTCTCCGAAAACCCAAGGTGCCTAAACTGACAAAGTTTGATGATTCTAAGCTTATACGTACCTGAGATATTCAAAAGTAGGTCACTGTGACCTATTTTTTGGTCGACATTCTCCAAAACCCCAAGATGCCTCAACTGACAAAGTTTGATGATTTTAGGTCAATAAGTACCAGAGATACTTAATTATAGTCACAAAATGTCAAAAGTAGGTCACCATGACCTACTTTTTGGTCGTCACTCTCCGAAAACCCAAGATGCATCAACTCACAAAGTTTGATGATTCTAAGCCAATGAATACCTAAGATACTTAAATATAGCCATAAAATGTCGAAAGTAGGTCATCCTGACCTATATTTTGGTCGACATTTTTCAAAGATACAAGATGCATCTACTGACAAAGTTTGATGATCGTAGGTCTGAAGGTAATCAAAATATGCGTTTTAAACAATTTGAAAACAAATGTCGGCAAAATTCAAAAAGTAGGTCACAGTGACCTACTTTTTCATAAATATGGTTTAAGGTCTCAAGATGCATCAAAGTACAAGATTTGATGATTCTAAACCTCCCAGTGTCTGAAATAATGGGATTTAATGTTTTAAAAAGGATAAGTCATAAAGTTCAAAAAGTAGGTCACGGTGACCTACTTTTAAGTTGACATTGTTCGAAGACCCAAGATGCATCAACTGACAAAGTTTGATGATCATAGGCCTTAAAGTGTCCAAAATATGCCTTCAAATCAATTTGACAACAAATCCCCGCAAAATTTAAAATATAGGTCACCGTGACCTACTTTTGAGTTAACATTATGTGAAGTCGTAAGATGCATCAACTTACAAGAATTGATGATCCTAGTCCTTATAGTAAGCAAAATATAACGTTTTTATTAATTGTAAATTTAGGTCAACTTTGAAGTGACCTTGAGACCACGCCCTTTGCCCCAGGGTATTTCCCCGTGCAAATTTCAATCTTCGACATATCCCGATCCTTGTATGTAAGTTTGGTGAAAATCTGCCAGGTGGTTATGGAGAAGAAGATTTTTTAGCAACCAGTACATTTGGTTTTGTTTTCCTGATTATCTCCCCTTGTTTAAGAGTCCCAACCCTTATTTTAGTATAAATGGTAGCCCTTGGGCCAAGGATACCCTGTAACAAATTTGGTACTGATTGGCCAAGGGGTTCTTGAGTTATGGCCCCTATTCTAAAGAGTTTACGCACACCGCACAAATGGCCATAGCATTAGCTCTTTGAGCCTTTGGCTCAGAAGAGCTAATTAGTCAGCCCGCGGGCTGACTAGTTATGATACGAAGAACTTCAAATGCGCTTGCGCGTTTTTGGAATTCTGGGAAGTAGTTCTGCAGTAAATCACTCTTACTAATTTCATTTCAGTAAAACCAGTATAGATTAAACCAAGAAATCCCTATTTAACACCATGGTAATCTGTAAATTTAAATTCAACTCAAACAGGAAGGCCATATATGCTTATCTTTTTATAGAAGCTTCGTAAACAGTTCCAAACATTTAAAAAAAAATCTGGCTCGCAGAAATTTGACTGGTTCCCATCGGCAGCGACAATGTGTACACCAGGTCACGTGATCCTCACATCATTAGTGTTAGCTTGATGACGCGACCTCTAAATATAGAATGACGCAGCGAAGTATACAGTTGTATGAATTTATTCCACGAAGTGTTTAACGCGTCAATTTAAGGTCTTTTGTAAAGTATATTGAAGTTATTTTACTTATGTATTAAAATCTACAGCATGAAAATTTAACAGATTTTGAAGTTATTCAGTTTTACAGGTTTTACTTTCGTTTTCATTAAATCATTTTGATCCCGATGCAAATTAGCGAACTGATTTGTTAATGCATACAACGGATACTTCGGGAAGAGACACAACTGACTGAGCTTGCTCGTTTGTTGTCCCCCGCTGAAAGTGGAGGATATTAATTTCGGTCTGTCTGTAGTTCTGTCTGTCTGCAACACTTTCCTTTCCCTGCAATATCTTTAGAAGCCTTTGAGATTTTGCAGTAACATTTCAAGTTACACAACACTCGGATTTTCTCAGATGACTCGTACCTCGCACATAACAGATGTGATTAGTGGAGGAATACGCAACATATCCTTACATTTCTCCGCCGGAAACTGCCTTATGACTCATTTCATATTTTGCTCTGCATAACGTTCTTCAAAAATGTATCTTAATTTGTACAATTGTTTATCGTAAACAGGTTTTGATTACATCCTCATGTTAACAGGCTTTGAAAGCAAGAAAAAACTTTTGAGTGTGCCACAAAATAACTTCGATTCATGACATTTGAAAGAAATTCAAATAAAATCACATGACTGAATCAGCAAAATGGTAGATCATCGTTGACGTCCGACTTTGAATGGAGCGTAGCGGAGTCAGCAGAGGATTGCCGATTGGTTACACAACCTAATATGGCCTATGAACGACTCCTCCTAAGGTCAAAAGGTCACGGTAAAAAAATTCGAAATTCTGTCTGATTTAAAACATTGTTTCCGCGAAATATTTCGATAAGCCTTTAAGCTTTCGAAGAGAACCTTTTTTACAACAACTTCCTATGGAAGACCCCTATATTTATTTTTTTGTCACTGTGTTGAAAACTTTCATTTCCAGTCAATTTCTAAAGAAACATTTGAACTCCCTATGGCCCCGCCCGCCTTTCTTGAGATACGCCCCTAGATCTGCAAATGCTTTTCTTTTTTCTCTAAGTGGGAGACGCAGATTCTCTGAATAAGCTTGTTTTTCCACTAAATGAGAACATTTAGGTTGTAGCAATCAGATTTAAGAATTTATAGTTTTGTTACGCTGTAGTTAGAGATCTGATAAATGAATTTGTAAAGTCTAACTATTTTTAATTTGACTCAATTGTACTTTTTTCACATTTCAAGTTAAAATTCAGCTAGCTACGTCAAATTAGGATAGTTAACAAACTGAAATAAAAAAAAAAGTACCTATGTATTATGCAAAAATTAAGCTTACATGTTACATGGGACCTGTTCGCATGAATTTTTTCTATTCTAAAAGTACCAGAAAATGTACTGCGTATTTCAGCGATCTTTCATCTATATTAAGGGTTCATTTTGACTGTTACGGTATCGCAAGGACAAAGGTGTCGTCATAGTCTAAACATGGTAGCACTGAGATTCAACCTGAAACAGGACCATAATACTCTAACAGGGTGATTGTGAAGCTTACGAGGCCCCGTTTGCTGGTAGTGGGATTGAATAAAACTGCCATAATGTTCATGCCCCCCCCCCCTTCCAAAAATCCTATAAATCATATAATGAGTTTGTTTATAACTTAATGGAATTATGTTTTGTGAATTTAAACTTAAATTATTATTATACTTTCTGTTCTTTTGATTAAGAAGCAAAAATGCAAAAGAATCCACATTCACCAACGCTTTTGTTCCAATGCGGAAAACTGTTAAGACGAGGTTTTTAAAGTGGCCAAATCTGCTAAGGATTAAAAAATGTTGAAAGCATTTTTTCAGTGAGTGCCCTATTAATTTTTAAAACATTATCACAGAGAAGAAAATCCTCTGGCTGACTCTCTAAGCTTTTTTAAAAGCTAAACTTGTAATAGGTTACTGCAGAAATAACTCAAATTGTTTAAGAAATCAGCTTTTGGTTTTACAAATGATGAAACAATGTAAATGTAAATGTTGTTCTCACTGTAAGTTACAATGCAAATGTACAATGTGTAACATTGATGTCTGATGGTGATATTTGTGTAAATTTAACAAGCAATACAATTCATTTGATTTTTATTTGCATTGTCATACCATACCAAGACCAAATTAAATATATTCATTTTTGGATGCACATTCAATGAATTAAAAATTAATTATTTAAAAACATGAATAGGCCTTCTCTAGATAGCATTAACACATGAAACTGTAACAAGTACATACTACAATCCACAAGAATAAATCGTATCATTTACATGCTCTGGTCCGAAAAAGTCCATAATATTTGAAATGTAAATACAGTTCTTTGACAACATGTGAATTTAGTGTGGTTTTAACATCTTTAATAAATGTATTAGTACTTCATAATAATTTAACCAGGATTTTTTTGTAAACACATTCTCTATTTACAATAAATCTGAGGAGGTAAATGGTGCATCATATGGTGTGTTTACCATATTTTCTAAAGATGGTCATCTTCCCTGTCATCCTGATCGACTTCATCCTCTGCTTCCTCAACAGCTACTGCCTGTCCCCGTGTCAGTCTCCTGATAATGTGATCCATCCACTCCTTCATGTCTGGAATCTTCTCAGTGGCAACAGGTGTTGGATGGAGAGTCGAGAAATCTTGACACTTGCGTCCAGGTGTGAACACACATACACAGACACATAATAGTCTGATCATTAATCGAGACTGTCTGAGAATGAAGATCACTTTTGGGCTTGATTTGCAAGCAACTGTCAAGCTGGGAACAAATCTCTGCAATGGCATCTGCTGATGTTGTGGCTCTTGATATTGATTTTTCAGTTTTGTTTGCACCAAGACTTTTGATTAGGCTTTTTTGGTTGCACACAGAATGTTCCTGAACTAAATCACTTTCAACACATTTACCCTTTCCTCCAATGGTGTTCACAAATGATCCCTCCAATACTCGCAAACTTTGCAAAGGAGATAGCAGGTATTCTGTTTGGAGGACATAATTCATATTTTCCACCAAGTACTTGCTTAGTTTCGAATGTGAATAAAAAAAATGGAATGGCATACTTGCAGTTAAGTACTGCCCTACGAATATCCCCCTCTTTAGCAGTGTCGTGCATTTCCAATACATGCAGATACCAGTGACACAGAAGTATGCAGTAATTGTATACCTCATTCTCTTCTCTGTAGCATGTTTTTCTTCAAAATGTTGAATGATAAACCGTTGTCTATTCAAATTAATGATACTATTTTTCTCCACTCTTTCTTGATATTCGTTTCTCTTGGGTATCAAATGAGGTGTTTCCACCATTCCATAGCTATAAGATTTAATAAATCTCTGAATCATATCCAAAAGATAATATTTCTGCTGATCTGTATCTTGATGACTCAGTTTAACAAAGTCTGGAAGTTGTGGCTTACTGTCTGTTTCCTCCATGTCAAAATATTCCATAAACTGTTCAGTGATCATTCCCTCTCCAACTGTCATCATAAAGTCAAAATGAGGCTGAAACCGTCCTTTTACCTTCCCATTGACATTTGAGCGCTGCAGCAGGTTCTTAAAGTATGCAAGAGTTGGTGGAGTATTGCCATCCTTGTACAGTGCTTTATAGGATTTCTAAAATATGTGACACATAATACTTATTATGCCCCCCTTCGAAGAAGGGAGGGCATATTGCTTTGCTGCTGTCTGTCGGTCCACTTAGTTTCCGTTTATTTTCTTCGCAACTGTTGCACATACTGAAATGAAATTTGGTATACAAATATATCACATGAAAATCTAGGCCAAGTTCTGTTATGGTATAATCGCACGATTTTTGACAGAGTTATGCCCCTTGGACTTAGAAAAATTCCAATTATTTGCAGTTTCCTTTCATTTTCTTCACAACCATTGTACATACTGAGATGAAATTTAGTATACAGATTTATCATATAAATATATAGGTCAAGTTCTGCTTTGGGTATGATCGCATCATTTTTGACAGAGTTATGCCCCTTGGACTTGGAAAAAATTCCAATTCCAATTATTTGCAGTTTCCTTTCATTTTCTTTGCAGAGGTTGCACATACTGAAATGAAATTTGTTATACAGATTTATCAGATAAATATTTTGGTCAAATTCTGTTTTGGGTACAATCGCACCATTTTACTTTGGTAATTTAACTGAAATTAAATTACTTTAATTACCTCAAAGAAAATCTTGTTTGTTGTGCCACATTTCACATACAATAGGATGCAAGTCATCTAGTCTCCTCTCAGGAGTAACAGACAAACATCGGAAGTTCTTTGCTTCCTGTAGTCTGACTCTGGTCAGCTGGTCACCACCGACTGGAACGCCAAATTTCCTCAAGACATCTGTGTTACCTGATGACATAATCAAATCCTTATTAAATAGATATATCTGTAACTCCACATGTGTATTAATATCGGCAATTACAGATTGGTTGAACAAGAGTTGACATTTCTTCCTGACATTTGTTCCTTACCAAAAGCTTCTGTGAAAATCTTTATTAGATGTTCCTCATATGTGTCCATTATACACAGACAGTCTTCATGTTTGGCCTCATTCCTAAACTGAATAGGTAGTGGATAAACTAGCGACTTCGTTTCCATCTTCTTGGAACATTCATGGGGCATATGGCCTGGAATAAGTTTCTTGTAGCACTGAAAGGCAGGCAGCTTACACAGGATCCTTGCTAGTAAAATGTTATATGCATACATGAGTCTCTCTTGTTGCAGACTTCCTGATGTCAACAACATATCATCAGCTGTTAGCTTGTTTACATCAACATTTGGCTTTGTGTTGGACATGTCCACTGTAGCAATCCGACTGAATATAATATTTGATGTAAAAAGGTGCAGATCTTGGTTTCTTTTTTATGATGTAAGATGTGATGTTTTCACATGTATATCAAGGTTATCACCTACAAAGAGCTTTTTTTTTTTAATTTCAAAACATTGTTGAATTTTATATTAATGTAATTTTTTTGTTTCTACACTCTTATATTTTAATTAGACTGTATTTGATGAATACAGTTTTATTACTTATACTGTACTTTACAATTATTTGTAATTATGAGTGAAGCAAAAAATTTCTTCACAATTTACAAAAAAGGTTGAAATGGACAAAATATTTTTAAATATGAATTTTATAATTCCCCCATCCCCGAAAAAGTATCAGATTTCCAGCTCAGCTATTTATAATATATAAGAATAATTACTAAGTATTGTATTGTTTAAAACTATTCCCCTCTTTAAAATTGTTTCCTTTGTTATATCTGTACAATTTCATTTTTCTTGTTTGGCGATCTTTGCTAGTATTAATCATGATAATTACTATACAAATAGTGCATTTTAAATCAGAAAGAAAACTCAGTCTATTGTGTCAGATATAGGACTGAGACAAATTATAGTCCAAGGCACAAATCCCAACTTACAGTTTGCAGAATGGGTCATAAATATTTAAATTGTTGACCAAAAAATCAATACCTGTTATTTTGATCAATGGATTTGATTTCAGACTCTCTGTCTCTTCAACGAACATTCATGTACACTCTCCTGAAACCTTATTCTATTTGAAGTTGACAATGTCAGTCCAAGATGGTTCAACCTTGTCTGTGCCTAAAAGGTACATGTAAGTAGATACACAATCAGATATTGCATGGTGTAAGTGAAAGTTATTAAAAATTTAAAAAGATTTTTAAATTTTTAAATTTGACATATCATGATTATATACCGGTACATTTTAATAAATCAATTATGATCAGAAACACTAATGAATTTATCTAAGTTTGTATTTTAACGTTTACGTGATAAATTTTAAACAAAGTTCTTACAATCAATTAGTAACTTTTCAGTTCTTACCGGGTCTACACAATGCAAAACTCAACCATGTCAACTCAAACAAACTTCAAATGGAACTTTCTCAAGGAAATATTCTACATATAACTACAAAATAAAACGAATTGCATACAAACTAAATGTAAGAATGAACATGAAAGCGATGAGTTTGTTTTATTCCATTCAACGCAATAAACAGTTTAATATTCATGGTTAATTAATACCATAAATAAGGAAGTTAAAGTATATACTGAATGAAGTTGAATCCTTAGTATATACATTTGGAGATCCACCTTTCTTTTCTTTTTATATATGTTGAATGAAACTGAACATACTCATATGAAAGACAAATAAGGAACAGCTATATCAAAAGCATATGAAAAGCATAATTTGGAGAAGTCTCCAAAGATATAGATGGTTCAAATTTTTGTACATTCCCTCAATTATCAACTAATAGAATAAAGTGCCACGCCAGGGCATGATACGCCCGTCAAAAAATTACTATTATCTTAAACAGTTTAAAGTGCAAGAAAATCATGTCAACCTTGATTTGAAGATTTCCATGATTTTTCCACTCCTTAAAATATTTGTTTATCCATCTCCTGTGGTGTAGGCATTAATTATTACAAATATTGTAAGGATGTGCGATTTTATCGGTATACCGGTATATCGCGATTTTTTGTTGCGTGATACGTATCGTGATACAGAGATCTATAAATACCGGTCTTTAGGTACATATTATAAAATCCAAAAATTTTTCATTTATTTGTTCAATCTTTCAAATTACAATTCCAGCAAGTATAAAAAATGATTAAAATGTGGAAAGAACGGCATCTTACCGTCCAAATATAATTGATTTTGTATACATAATGTACAGTGATTGGGGTAAGCACGCGCCCTGCGCTATAGTCGCATTAAATTTAAAAATGTCACATTAATATTAAAAACGCTGCGCCGTCGTGGCGCATATATCATGCACAACATACTTTTTAACTTTGAGCTTTCCCCCAAGTGCTTGTAACTGTTTTTAATGATCGCTGTCATTTTACGCTTGAAAAAATAGTGGCTAATTTCGTTCATTCAAAGCGTTAATATGACTTCGTTTTCCTCAGTATCTAATCAAACAATTACGTGTATTCTTATTGGCTATTACCTTTAATTTTGACATTTAACGCGCACGAAGTAGGCCTTAAACAGCATGCCGCCTAAGAAAATTCCACGTCCCGAAAAAGGACAAACCCTGCTTAATTTTAACAAACAAAATCCCAATAAATCGGCCGAAAATGACGCAGATGATGTACTTCAACATGCTGACTGTGACAGAAGGAGTGAAGATGAACATGATGAATCGGACGGTAAGACTGATGTCTCGATCTCGAAGGAAGAACGGAAACGAAAGTTCAATACAAATTGGTTGAAAATTTGGCCTTGGTTGTATATAAAAGATCAGAAAATGTACTGTAAGGACTGTATTAAAGGTGGAAAATCAAATTCATTTACTGAGGGTTGCATAACGTTTCGAACGTCGTCTAGGCCTATGAGTAGACACGAATCAACATCAGACCATGCGGCATGTGTAAATGTCGTAAGTTTAAACTTAAGAAGTGACATGCAAAAAGCTATGAAAAATATTAATGAGGGTGAGGACCAGTTAGTATGTAAATTACTTAAATCTGTTCAATGGCTAGTCAACGAAAATTTACCTTTATCCAAATATGAAGTGAAAGTACCTGGATTAGATGTTGGGTGTGACAATTATCGAATTAAATACCAGTCATACTACACTGCAAATGAATTGTTAGATTCTTTGAACTTTGTTGCTGACTGTGAAGTGAATAAAAAGTGTAGAGAATCACCATACATGTCCATTCTAGCTGATGAAAGTACTGACATTTCAAATACTCGCAGAATGACTATAACAGCCCGTGTAATTGGCCCTAAAACATCAGAGTGTTCCACAATATTTCTTCAAGATCTCGAATATGAAGATGGTACTGGTGTTGGTTTAACACAGCAAATTACTTATCAACTGTCTTAACGATCCCATTGTATATTACTATTTTTACAAGAATGATCTCGTACTGGTTAAAATTGCTTACCCCGAATTCTTCAGAAAACAAAATAGTTTGTGTTTTGTATAAATATCTATATTCTCAATATTTTCAAGGAGGTCCAAAAAACCCATGGGTAGATTTCATTTATAAAATTTTAACCTCTTGTGGGTTCTCTAACATTTGGTATGAACAAAGTTCCATTGACAGAAATTGGATACTTGCAGCAGTGAAGCAAAGATTAAGAGACCAGTTTATTCAAAAATGGCATAGTGATATTAATAACTCATCAAAAGGTCAAATTTACAAAATTTTTAAAATTGATTTTGGATTTGAAAAATATCTAAGTATTTTACCTAGTAAACTCCAAAAAATATTAATAAAATTTAGAACCTCAAACCACCACCTCCCGATTGAAACTGGTAGATGGTCAAATATTCCATTAGATGAAAGAGTTTGTAAACTGTGTAATACAGGGCAAATAGCAGACGAATTTCATTTCATTTTAGAATGCAAAACATTGAATAGTGTCAGAAAGAATCTTTTAAAATCCAGATATTGTAAAACGCCAAATACACTTAAGTTTTGTGAAATTATGTCAACGACAAATTTAAAATCTTTAAAAAACCTTTGTATATTTATATCTAAAATAAACGACACCGTCTGTCCTCCATAAGATAAATGCTACCATATCCTCTTTTCTTTTATTTTTATTCTTTTTTCATTGTATGTTTATTGCTATACTTTGCACATATGTTATGCCTCTCATTTATGCTATTGTATCATAATTATATTTATTATTTTTCTTACAATTATGACGACTAATTTATATATTGTACCTCATGTACCACTGATGTTGGTGTGAGTGAAATAAATGAA
>PRKT01001460.1:59400-79949 GCA_003671525.1 Saccostrea glomerata
AGTCCAAATTTTCAACTTTCTTTGTTTTTCAATATTTTTCATTTATTTTTGGAATATAAATAGAGACACTTCTATTGATGCTTACTATATAAGTTGTTTTAATATTGGTTAATCTGAACTCTAGATATTAATATTTGAAAATCTGAAGCCGGCCCAAGATGGCGGCTGTCTCTGTCAACTCCGACATTTCGCGAGTAGGGGCTTATGGAGGCAGCTGAGCGTTTGATTAAACCATTCTGACATAAGGATATATGAAATGCAAAAAAATACTTGGACTCTCACGTAGTAGTACGTTGCAATTCAGTGTCAATCTTTAAAAACTTAAATTACGTTTCACTGCTTTAGTGTTACTGGGCTAGATACGATATGTAGTGTGTACAATATGTGTTAAATATACTTTCCTAACGCCGAAATAAAATAAAGGTGATAAGAATGTTTCATTTAATTAATTTCATTGAAACTATTGCACCTTAATAATAGATTAGTACAAAGAAAAGGTGCGAATATTTACACGTGGCGTTTGACACGAAATTATGAATAGTGGCCCGCCTTTTATGATTCTTAGACAGGTGTACTGTTGCAAAAGTATACACAAGTATATTTAAAGCAGTATTCCAAATAGCTAAATGGTTCGCGCGTTGGGGAGAAAAGAGAAAAAAAGGCGCATTCACGTTGGCGACCTGGATTCACTCCTCCTTGTGATCAAAATTTTGAATCACTTTTTAGTACGATTTTACAAGGTTTTTTTTCCTGAATCGGACGGAAGACCTCGTTGCTCGCAACGAGATCGTATCTAGTTTCTATCTCTAATTTGACATGCAATTTTCTGTTATCAAAATTATTTTTGACCAGTGCTTGATAATTACAATCATGGGAGTGGTGGAATTTCTCTAAACATACATTATATTTGTTATAGATTGCTGTCAAGTTGTGCTAAAAAAAATAAGATTTAACATTTTTTTAATAAGGATAGTGCAATACTCTTACATTTTTTTGGAGTGTGTAAATGAATAGAAAAAAGACACTTTTTTTTTAATTTCACTTAAATTAAAGGTCACAGTGACCTTGAAATAGGTTGTGACACACCTTCTATCTAAGATGCATAAACTGGCCAAGTTTGATGATTCTAAGTCTAATAGTTTTCTAGTTATGGACCGGACAGGATTTTTCCATATTTGGCTATAACTTTTTAATTATAAGTCAGAGCGACCTACTTTTTGCATGTGCGCGACACACCTTCTACCCAAGATGTATCAGCTGACAACGTTTGATAATTCTAGGCCTTATAGTATTAAAGTTATGAGCCGGACACAAGAAAAGCTAACAGACGGACAGACACGAAGCCTATAACATAATACGTCCCGTCTTAAGACAGGTGTATAAAAATCAAATGACATCATTAACAATGTAAGTTATCGAAACTGAACTTTGACATGATGTAATTGAGAGATGCACGAGGCAGTAAAAGCTGCATGTAACAAAAACTTCAATAAAATGTTAGTTTTTTAACAGAATCAATATTACGTTGACTATCATATATACCCTATCATCCAATCCTCCTTTTATAGCAATGGCAGTGGTAAGCCTCTGAAAAGCTGACAAGTTATGAAACCTGTGTTTCATTAATATTCCATAGCAAGCTGCTAGGATAGGGATTAATGAAGGTGTCACTTTTCGATTGGCAGGAACTGCAGCACAACAAAGGACCTCGAGCAACAAAGGAACTCTATAATAAAATTATATGTTAAAGGATGTGTAATAAAAAAAATTTCAGTTTGTTCATGAGCACTTGAAGATAATGTAGATATTGAGTATTTTCATGTATAAAAAGGGATTTTTTTTAAAAACATGCACATACTCAATATTTACAATAACCAGTACCCTTGAATAACGTGTTCAATATGTTTGAAATAATTATTTGAGCATTTTTAAAAATTATAGAATCAATTCTATAGTTATATTGTTTGTAAGTGATGTAAATTTGTGAAGAATGGTTACCAATCAACAATGAGCCATGACATACAGTGATGATTCTAGCTGCAGAACTGTAGCTCTCCAAAAAAATATATTGACAGACCATGGGAGAGCTACAGTGCCACCCATTGAAAAAAGTATATTAATATATTGTGCACAATAAAAAGTCGCTGATTCTCGATTTATTTCTCTGTGTTTTTCAAACTGCCAACAAACTTATAACTAACCGTATGTTCCTAACATATTCTTTTTCTATTTCCACAACAAAACACTTCTTATAACCGTTATGAATAGCCCTACTGAGTCTGAAATTTAGACCATTGAAATTTCTGCTTATTTATACTGCCATTTTCGGTGGCAAGAAAATACAGTCCATTATGCACTTCATGCAGATGTCAGCTATGAGAGTAGTTGATAGAGGTCAAAGGATTGTTTTTGAAATCGAGATTTTGTGCAGTTGGTGAAAGAATTTGACAAATTAATTCAGATCTGAGTGCAACGTTAACTTTTTGTGCTCAATAAATATACAGATTTTTCTCTGGGTGGCACTGTAGCTCTCTGGTTGTCCATCCAAACATTTTTCCAGACCAGCAAGCTACAGATCTGCAGCTTTGAAGATTCATGGTTTCGATGACCATGCAAAGTTCATGTAGTACTGAATTACTAACCATTTTAATTTATTAATTATTTATATTAACATTGACTTCCATACCTTTTTCTCATTTCTGAAATGATGTCTTATAGCAAATTTTCAGTGTTTTCAATCAAATCTGTCATTCCTCTATATTTCAGTAAAACAGAAGAAAACATTGCAGCTCTTGAGGTCAAACTCTGGCACTGACTCCTCAAATCCAGAATGCCTCTCCACCTTTCTGTTTCAATTCACTGTATACATCACAGAGGACCTCAAGAACTTCATTGTTTTTTGTGTCCGTCTGGGCAGATCTGCACTTAGAAACATAATCATGTTCGTCAAAAGTTAACTCTTTCTCAGAAATGGTTGCATTGTTTTCAAGTTTCAACATTTTTCTGGATTTACAAACAGGGAGTACAGGGAGCTGAACTCTTGAAGACGAACGAGGTGTCAATGGAGAAAGTGCACCTCGTTTGCATATAGTAGTGTTCAAATATGATTGAGCAGAATGTTCACATTTTTGTATGAAATCGCAAACATTAATCACACGTGAATAGCTGCACGCCATGGCGTCTCTTTTGAACAATTTTTGACACAAATGATCACCAATAATGCGATTTAAATTGTCCATAAACTTTTCTTTCATACATTTCCGACCAGAGAGCTTAAAACATGTCACATCTTTTGCAAAACATATAAAACAGTGAATGGTTACATTTTTTGTTGGCGACGAGACCTCCATTTTGTCTGATGTAAAATCATGTGACAAGCCGAACTACTTTTAGACGACAAAAGAGGTGTAAGCGGAGCGCGCCCTCTGGTGAGAGATTGCGTTGAACGGTGTTGCCGTTGTTACTAAAAATAGAATTTTTTTGTGAAAATAGGCTAATTCAAAATGCTACTCCTCCCTTACTAAAATTTTCCTATCTGGTAAGGTGGGTTTGGCCTCGGCGTAATATCTTCCCCGTCTTTCCAAAACGTAAACTTTTTCGTATTTGGGTCTTGTTCATTCCATTATCTTTCAATGTAATTTTTCGCCGCCGAATGTAGGGAGATGTTCGCATTTTTCTATTTCCATCCATTAATATTCTCAAGATCTCGACTGAAAGCGGTGAAAAATGAATCGACTCGTGTAAGTATATTCTGAATTCACAAGGGACGGAGCTTACATGTCATTATAGCTACACGTGATTCCATTCACGTACGTATAAACAAAGCAATTCCAGTAATACCTCTCAAACACCTCTTTTGTCGGATTGATCTAACACATCAGCGTCGGAACCCGGGAGAAGGGGCTAACCCCCCAACCAACCCCCCACCCCGGTCACTTTTTTAAAACAAAGATAGGTATTGAACTTTGGGGCGTAGCATAGGGCCCTCCCCCTCTTTTTAAAAGTCACGTTGGCATGTTTCCTCTTTAAATAAGCCCCGACCCCCACTTTACAATTTGCTTCCGACACCATTATACCGGGTATGCTTTCCGGTGTGCATGTATTTGTATCACTGAAGCCTTAGATCGCAAGTAATTGTAGATAACACAAAATGCTATAAACAAAAATATGTTACTTTGTCAGGAAAAAAAAGTTGAATTGTCTTCTGGGGAATGGTTTCATAAAAAAAATTTAAAAGGATAGGCAGCATCACTTCCAATGACAAATGTTACCTCTAAATGACGCTCAGAAATTGGGCGGGAAAAGCAGCAGATTCAAATCGCCACTTTCAGTCCTCCATGGCACCTGATCCCATCTCTGTTATTTCGGAGGTCCGTGTTTGCTCTGCTCCTATTTTGTATTGTATTGTAAAGATAGACCTAGCCAAAATGCCACTATCGTTGGCTCATCATTAATCAAAACTTCTATGAATAAAAACTTGTAATCAGCGTCAACTAATACTAAGCAGAATAATTAAAATAGGTTGAACCACTTTCTGTTGGACACTTAAAATCAAAACATGCCTTCCGTCAGGAGCTCCAATGCAATAAGGAAAGTTCTAACTTTTTACTTAAACTATTCTCAAAAGTAATCCACTCCTGTTGTGTTTGTGGAATGTAAAAAGGAAAAGATTTAAACAAATATATCTTTCTGATGAAGGTCTATATTACAGTTAGTGGAAAATGATGTGGAAGAATCCAAGGAATTGTGTGGCTCAGAGGAGGGAAAGGGTAGAAAGAGATACTAGTGAGCACGGGACTTATGGCGGTGTTGTTGGTAGCCGTACGTTCCCTACACAATTAAGAACAGAGACTTCAGTAAGCTGTGTCATAGAAAATAAAAAAGATACCTTGTTTTTGCTATGTGTTTGGCAAATGAGCTGGAAGAACATAAATAACGGAATTAAAATCGAAATGCAGCGCATTATATTTGAAGCTCAAACCAAGTGAATCTACACACATAAAACTACCGAATGTGTTTCCCAAAATGTTATTTAACAACGGATACCACTCTGGAATCCATATGTTCATAATGCAGAAACATCTGGCAGAATTTACAAAATATTAGAAAAACTGGTTAATGTTGTGCCATAAAATACAATAACAGGGAACCAAAAAAAAAGCGCAAAAATGCTAAGGGATTACCTATAAAAAAGAAAAACAAGCCTTGGATTTTGGAAACTTTGACGCCCATCAAATGAACGAAGTTCTTTGTCACTTTTACTTGCAAAAACTTGACGGAGAATTGTACAATCTTCATCCCTAGAAAATACACGGTATGGATTAAATCGGTATTAAAAAGCTCCACCTTTCTTTAAAAATATTTGATACTAGTATAATATTAGATCCAGAGTTTTATTCATGTAACGAGAGTTTCAAAACAGCCATGGCCAAGTTGAAAAAGAAGGAAAGGGAGATTTTGAACACTATCTCTGCATAGAGGATTGTGACATTAGAAAACTATTTAATAGCGTGCATTTATCGACCGAAACTCATTAAATAATGGACATTAGACTTTATTTTCGTCGAAGGGGATTAGAAAATATGGCACAGATGACAAAAGATACATTTTGTGTTTCCACTAATCAGAACAATAGACTGAGATACGTAAACTAAACGTCAGCGAAACTCAAGCTGTAGAAAGTCAATTAGGAGGTGTAATTAATATCCTTAAATGATATAAGATGAGGGCTATTGAGTTCAATCTTCTGTTGAATAAAATATTTGTACATGAAATAAAAATTCAGCTATTGAATAACTATAATTAATAATCGTATTAAATTTAACAGATGAATTTACGTTACACACTTTCAGGAATATTTTTTTATGTAGACATTAAAATATACTTCAAACTATATACATTGTATATATACGTTCTTTTGTATTTTTGCTTATTAACGTACATCACAACATTTAAAATGCATCAATCCATATAGCTTGTTACAAGCCTATAGAAAAAAAACTCAAAGTGGAAAGGGGGGTGGGGCTCCAAAAAATCCACGTGACTACGGTTTCATCTTATAGCTGTGCCGCATGTCCAATACTTAACTCCTTACGAATCCAATAGAAGTTAATATATAGTCTGATTAGGTTCTGTTACCAAAGCTAACCAAGAGGGAGAGTTTAACATTAATAATTTTGTGCGATTGTTGTGACATTGAACAAAGGGGAGAAAATATATGCTCCGAACAAGGATTTTTCATATAATTCTGATATGACCTGACCTTTGACCTAGAAACATGGTTCAAGATAACTGCACACCCGTTACCTAAAATGCACTCTTTGAATGTAGTATGAGAGAATATAGGCTCCGGACAAGAGATCTCTGACGGACAGACTGATCACTGTAGGGCGCCCGCTGATCATGAGCGGGGCCCAAATAAATTTACGATTTTAAAGAGCATGTGATAAGCGGTTAAATTTTTACAGTGATAGTGAAGCCCGTAATGCATAAATAATAAAACCAAAAATAATCCAAAAGTCTCTGTCAAGACTGTAGCTCTACTGGTTTGTACTTATAACAAAGGATGAAAAAAGAAACCATTGCAGTTGTTGCACGATACTCAGGTGACCTATAAGGCCCGTGGGCCTCTTGTTTTTATTCTTCTTTGTTTGGCATCCTTAAAATGCTTTAGAGCCAGTTCTAAATCAATATTGCTTCCTTCCAATTTAACACGAAACAGTTTATCTGAAATGTTGGGAGACAGTCTGTTTCTCTGTTTGGTGAGGATCAGATTTTGTTGGCTGAACACACGCTCACAGCCTGCAGTGTGGAGAGGAAGAAGGAGACCAATTTGGGTCAGTTTGATGATTTCTGATAATGAATCATAATGATGCATTGACAAAAGCTTCCACAGTGCAGGCATGTCATCCAATGGATATTTAGCAGACTGGACAATGATCTTTGCCTCCTTCCATTGACTCCTAACCAAGTCCTTGTCAAGAAGGGGATCAGATATGTGGCCATTGTGAATCTTTTCAAGAAAAAATTGTTAAAAGACAGTCAGATATCATATGGCAACACTTACAGTTCTACCATAAGAAGCTTTTTTTTTAATCATTAAAAAATATAGGACTGCATGAGTACCTGTTTTTCACCATAATATTTCAGAAGACATTCAATCTCTTCTGTACCATAGCTCATGATGTCTTTTTCAAAATTAATAGTCCTCATGGCCAGAACAAAAAAACTGTCAATAAAGCTCTTTGCAGGAAACCTGTAATCAAAATACAAAGTAATATCCATGACAAATTTAGGCATATTTAAAGCATTAACATTACACATTAATTATGAATTTATCCATCATGGGAATTTGACAATAAATTTTATTTAAAGTTTACCTGTCTCTAATATTTTGAATGAGTTTGTTCAAGAACACACTCTTCAATGCAGAATAATTGGTGTTATCCACTGTGAGCTTATGTCCATGATACTCATAATGATCTCCAACCTTTTCCATTGTGTCAAACTCTTCTGCCAGATGAGTCTTGAAGATCATATCACCAGATTTATATGATTCCAGGTCAGAAAGGCATAGGTCAATGGAAATCTGCATTTAAAAATAGAATATAACTATCCAATAATAAATATCATAAATGAAGCCTAACTGATTGAAAAAAAATTGCAGTTTTTTTAAATGAATAAAAAATTAAAATATTTGGAAGCAAGAATTGAATTTTGTTTATCATTATATTTGGTATTACATATGTGATTTGATCATCATTTGAATTCAATTGATGTTTTTAAGTTCATTTTTAATTTTCCTTTTTTTTTTGGCAACTCATTATATAAATTCCATAATCTATTAATTTCAATTATTTTGTACATGAAACAGTTAATGAATATTTTTTTTAGGTGTGTGTTAATTGATTTAGATTATCCTAATATTTATTCTTTATAGTACCTTTGCCTTGGCAATATCTAGGTCTTCTTTCTGAAATGCAAGGCAGAGCCTTGACACTATAGGTATCATCATGAGATAGGTGATAAACAGGAAAGTCCTTGATGCCATGTATTTTAGAAGCCCTTTTGCTTTTGGGTCCTTTGCTGCGATGCGGTTGTGAAAATATGTTATGAGGGGATCAATGGTTCTGTAAACAGCCTGTAATGCTTCAAAAAATGACATCCACCTAACAGCATGAATTTCTCTATAGCGAAGAGTTGGGTGGTCAAGAAGTTCCTGAATTTTGTGAAGTTCTTTTTCACGTGCAGCACTATGCTTAAAATAAGATTGTTAGAAATTCTTGGTATTTCTTCAATGTAGGGATGCTGTTAGCTGCCTGTGATGTACACAAATCAAGTCTATGGGCCATGCAGTGTACATTGATGATGTGGGGATTTAGTTCTTTCAGTCGGCCATACACCCCTTTGCCTAGACCAGTCATCACAGATGCCCCGTCACTGCCTAGTCCTATTACTTTAGAGATTGACAGGGATCAAGTTCAAGTTCAAGTTCATTTATTTCACTCACACCAACATCAGTGGTACATGAGGTACAATATATAAATTAGTCGTCATAATTGTAAGAAAAATAATAAATATAATTATGATACAATAGCGTAAATGAGAGGCATAACATATGTGCAAACTTGGTTATAGTTATATGGAAGCACCCTCAGTTAGTGAGTGATTCTGCATTATTAAACGCAGAATCAATTTTGCACAGTTTGTGTACGTCGGAAATAAAATCAACAGAAGGCTGACCTTGTTTTTTTTTTTCGATCGGGTGCGGTGTACCAATATTTGAAACCGAGGCGCAGCCATTTTTTTATGTGGATCGAGTCGTGGACGGTAGAAGAAAGTTTTCAAACGCGGATCTGAAAGCAGAAACAAAAATACTGATTGTTGGTTTCATTGTGTAAGGTTTGAAAAGTGTAGAATTTATCTGAATAATTACAACCTTTAGTATATTTATTTATTCAGCATTATTGCAGAGTGTTTCGGCGCAGCATAATAAACTGCGCAGTTTATAAGTCTCACGGATAAAAGACACATGGAGAAGAACAAGTCACCGCCACATTTTACTAAAGTAAAAAGCGTTATAGTTTGTATACCACATTAGTCCAACTCTTGTATCTAGTTCCACCAGTAGTCTCGGAACCGGTATGTTGATAAACATGATAAAGGATTAATGTTAGTAAAAGTGGCAGTACAACTTGTTTATAAAAGTTTTCAGAAAGAAAACTCCCACATATACCATGCATGTGATTTAGTGTCGGTCATGGAGAGGAATATCACTGCAGTTTCCTGGCAATTGCCTAAAATAAAGTAGAGTAAAATGTAATTTTAAAAGAATACCAGTAGAATAAAAAGATAATATAGATATACATGTTGTTAATTATTGTTTTTATTTGTTTTTTATATAAATCAGGAATATAACTATGTTCTACAGTGTGACTGTTGGGGCAAGCGCAATTATTTACTATTAAAAACCTTTACACAGCTTTAACTCGCACTGCCTAATGGAATCGTCAGGTCATGAAAAAAAGGATAAAAAGAAATCACTTCCCACACATCAAGATCAAGATTCAATACTTTTGGATGTTTCCAACAAAATCTGAAATACCCGAGCCGTTTATGATGAAAGTATGACTTTAGCAAAGAAGTCCTGTTGACTTGGAACTCAAATGATAGTTTTGTGGCATGGAGATTGCATTTAATCGTTGTTTGTTATTTTTTTCAAGTAAGTTGTCGCTATGATTTAGCCACCATGTTGCTATGCACCGCAAAGGATTATTGTGAGATTATTGTTTTTTCACGTGGTACGATAAAAATTTCTTGCAACAATGTGCAGATTTCAAATTTTGTCCATTCATACATGATAAACTAATAGTCTATTGAGCTCACTACATTATACATTTATTGCATGATAGTGAGGGAAATATGAAGACTTAATCAGCCAAGAAAAATCATATTCCTCGAGGGCTCCACCCAAGGAATATGATATTTCTTGGCTGAATAAGTCTTCATGTTTCCCGAACATTCATGCAATGAATTGTTTATTATACCCATGCTATTGTGACGTTCGTTACTCTCGAGAGTTTTTCGTTCAACGAATGAGAACTATATTGCGGAAAAATACACTAGGTGTTTTGAAGAGGTGGAATATGATGAAAAGCATGTTAACAGCCGGGAAATATGAAGTTTTACGGCCCGATCACATGATAATTTAGAATCAATCGGATAACGCGTTGTGTAGAATATTTATAATGAGGTATAATAATAGGCTGTATTTCATTTCCGGAATTTTTTGTAATTATCAACTTTTCATTTCCAACATTTTTAAAATAGTATCTTAGTAAAAGATTTGAGGACTTGCCTATGAAAAAATTAAGTTCTTTGTAGAGCAGTACCAAGACTTAAAAACTCGATTAGGGTACAGCAAGTGTCTTGGATATATTTTTGGTGCTGTCACTGACATTTAATGTAGTGCACATTGTGTGCTACATTTAAGTATAATTTTTGTATGCATGTATATATTTGGTAGATGGATTTTTACATTTTCAATCAATATTTTGCTGTATAAATACTTTCATAATTTCATTTTTTAATCACTTGGAAAACATTAATTTGCCACAAAGGTAAATTCCAGAAATGAAAAAAATAATGTCGAAAACGAAATTAATAAAATATCGGAAATGAAATTTTAAAAAAAAATGTCAGAAATGCTATGCAGATTTCCAGAAATGAAATGCAGCGGGCAGATAAGTGAAGACGAGATCACCCGAGGGATTAAATTAAAAAAAGAATTGATTGCCGGGTTCATTATTTATAAATTAATATTTGCTTGCATGTGTTTCATTAATAAGTACTCCAACTTTTGAATCATTGCCATTTTCCCCCTTTGTCATGTTTTGGTAAGTTGTTTCCTGGATATTTGCACATTTTAAATGCTAGTTGATAGTAATATAGCTTAGTTCTGGTTGTTATATAATACATCCATGTTATGTTTAATAACACAATTAACCAACACATGCTTGTTCTTTTTATTTATTATACCCCCCGCAAACGAAAAAAAAAATCATAATTCGTGTCCGGTCCACATCTTTTTTATGGATAAACTTGGTTAAGTTCCTATTTCACACAAAGATTGCTCATGACCTAAGGGTGTGTCATGACCATGACCCAAGGTCATTTGGGGAAGTTCAAGGTCACTGGAAGAAAAATTTCATAATTCGTGTCTGGTCCATATCTTTCTTATGGATAAAGTTGGTAGGTTCTCATTTCACACAAAGATTGCTCATGACCTAAGGGTGTGTCTTGACCTTGACCCAAGGTCATTTAGGGAAGTTCAAGGTCACTCAAAAAAAAAATCATAATTTGTGTCCAGTCCATATCTTTTTTATGGATAAACTTGGTAGGTTCTTATTTCACACAAAGATTGCTCATGACCTTGACCGAGGTCATTTGGGGAAGTTCAAGGTCACTGGAAGAAAAATTTTATAATTCGTGTTTGGTCCATATCTTTTTTATGGATAAACTTGGTAAGTTACTATTTCAAACAAAGATTGTTCATGAACTAAGGGTATGTCATGTCCTTGACCCAAGGGCATCTGTGCAAGTTCAAGGTCACTGAAAGAAAATTTGTATATAATGCTTGGTACATATCTTTATTAAGAAAAAACTTGAATCTACTACTTCTCACAAACATTGCTTATGACATGACTTTGAACCAAGATCATTTATGCAAGTTCAAGGTCACTAACAGAAAATGTTCATAATTCGTTTCTGATCCGTATATTTAGTCTATTTTTTTCATAAGGCTGCACCTTCGTTTCATTTATAAAAAAATATAATGAGCAATTACATTTGCACTAAAAATGTTTTAACATTTCTCTCTCCTCTTAGATCCATAAAATATTCATGATTTAGAACCTCTGAAAAGCCCAGCGAGGGGTATTTTGTCTTGTTTGGACAGTTGTAGTTATAATGAAATTTATGCAAGCAAGACAGTTTAAAAATATATATTGAATGTGTATGATTCTGATAATTAACAAGCCCATCGGACCTTTTGAATTTGATTTTCACTGATCTGATGTCGAAATTCACAGACCTCAGTCTTTGTTTCATGAAGACTGCTTTAAGATATGTCTGACGGTGAAAACTTAAGGCTAATCACAGTTTTATTTTTATAATTATTTTAAAACTTAAGACTTCTTCTCTCTCCGTGGGTCAATCTGGTACATACTTCACCCACAGAGTGTTTTTGGGTAACAAGTGTGCAGTGACCTTAAATCATGTTTCTAGGTCAATGGTCAAGGTCAAATCAGAATTATATGAAAAATCCTTGTTTAAAGCACATCTGTCTCCTTGCGCAATTCGGCTCATACTTCACCCTTAGAGTGCTGATGGGTAAGTGGTGTGCAGTGACCTTGAACCATTTTTCTAGGTCAATGGTCAAGGTCAAAGAATTATATACCATAATAGTTAAGTACTTGTGTGTAATTTGGATGATTACAACAAAACTGTTTGCCAGTAAATGCTGGATACATTTATATGGTACATATAATTAGCTCACCTCAACGAAGTTGGGGGGAGCTTATGTGATACCCTCGGCGTCGGCGTTGGTGTCGGCGTCCCAGGTTAAGGTTAAGTTTTTTGGAGCAGTTTTCTTTTTGATTACTTCTGTGTCCTATATTGATTAGACATGCATGGAAGATGGTTTTAGTGTGTTTCATTGTACCAGGAAAAGTTTCAGATGCTGCAATTTCAGCAAAGGAATGACCAGGTTAATGTTTTTGGAGCAGGTTAACATTTTTGGTGCAGTTTTTGGTGTAGGTTTCATTTCCAAGGAACTATAAGCCCTATGTTGACCAAACTTGCATGAATGATGCATCTAAGGATGCATACTACCGGTCTTGCTTCAGATGCTGAATCTGACCTACTTTTTCCGGTTGAATGAACAGGTGAAAGTTTTTGGTGCAGGTATCATTTCCAAGTAATTATAAGCCCTATGTTGACCAAACTTGCATGGATGATACATCTAAGGATGCATACTACCAGACTTGCTTCGGATGCTGAATCTGACTAACATTTTCCGGTTGAGTGAACAGGTTAAAGTTTTTGGTGCAGGTTTCATTTCCATGGAACTATAAGCCCTATGTTGACCAAACTTGCATGGATGATACATCTAGGGATGCATACTACCAGTCTTGCTTCGGATGCTGAATCTGACCTACTTTTTCCGGTTAAGTGAACAGGTGAAAGTTTTTGGTGCAGGTTTCATTTCCAAGGACCTATAAGCCCTATGTTGACCAAACTTGCAAGGATGATACATCTAAGAATGCATACTACCGGGCTTGCTTGGGATGCTGAATCTGGCCTACATTTTCCATTTGAGTGAACAGGTTAAAGTTTTTGGTGCAGGTTTCATTTCCAAGGACCTATAAGCCCTATGTTGACCAAACTTTCATGGATGATGCATTTAAGGATGCATACTACCAGGCTTGCTTCAGATGCTGAATCTTACCTCCATTTTCCGGTTGAGTGAACAAGTGAAAGTTTTTGGTGCAGGTTTCATTTCCAAGGAACTATAAGCCCTATGTTGACCAAACTTGCATGGATGATACATCTAAGGATGCATACTACCGGGCTTGCTTCGGATGGTGAATTCGACATACATTTTTCAGATAATAGACAAGGGAAAAGTTATGGTTGCAGGTCTATTACCAAAAACTATAGGGCTTATATAACATTGTATAAACCAAACTTGCACAAATGTTGCATCAAGAGATGAAAACTCTCAAATTTGCTTCAGATGCTGGATTTTCGTTACATTATCATGAAGAAGAACTAGTTTAAATTTTTTGTGTAGGTCTATTTCAAAGTATCAGATCAAAATTGCTTAAATATTTTCATTTTTGGAATGTTTACTTTTTGTTGGTTAATTGTGTGACTTTGCTTACTCAAAGACAACATTCGTTGAGGTGAGCTCTGTAATCTCTGATTACCTTATGTTTTTTGGAAATGTGTAACATATCTTAAAGGTAAGTTTAATGTGAAAATGGTTAACCAATTACATGTAACTTGCATCCCTCTTTAAATTGTATACTGCTAAACGTCCCGCTTGAGAATTTTTCACTCGTATAAGCCACCTGTTGCCGGTGGGGAGCTGCAAATTTTGTCCTGTACTGAGCACTAGGGGGTCATTGAGCAAGGAGAGATGTTTTTAATGCCAACACTTACTGCAACACAGGACCTCTGTTTATATGGTCTCCTTCTAAGGATCCTCTTTCAATGAATGTTGGCATATATTTTGCATGTAAATTTGAACGTGTAGGTGATTAATTTGAGAATGTGTGTATGTATCAAGTATACCCTACTCTAATCAATCCATTAAAATATAGATTATAACATTCTTATATTTTTTGTAGATCACAGAATGCCTAGGAAGAAGACTTGGAAGAAAGCTGCTGTGAAGACGAAATCTTGTAAGGCAGATGTGGGTGACAAGTGCCCCACAGATGTTGGCCACGTCCAACCATCTGTGCCTCTGGGTGTAGGCCACGTCCTAACACCTATGACATCTGTACCGGCAGGGGTGATCTCTACCACCCCTGTGACAGTGGTCTCTGCGGCTCTCCCTGAGACCACTTTGAATCAAAATTTATCTCAGATTATTACTCAGAATTCATCTCAGTTGCTTACTCAGAATATTTCTCAGATTACAACTCAGAATATTACTCAATTTACAATGAACAATATTCCAAATGAAACAACACATGCACTGCAAGATAATTGTATACATCAGAATTCAGATAATCTGGTGTTTGGATCTTTCCATCAGGGAAGCATGAGATTTTCATCATTTTCAAGAGGTAATCAGTGTACATGCAATTCACTTATGATGTTGTCAAATTCATATGAAAATTTTTCATTCACAAATTCCTTTTTTAGATCAAACTCTGCTAAAGGGAGATAATTTGTACAACACAGTTGTGAAGAATCTTCAGAGTGATGGAAAACTGAAAAGTAGATTACTGATGTTTGATGAATTACCAATTCATATTGATTCTGGTGAAAATCACCACATGGTTGATAAGTTTGAAACATTGTTTGGCTTATTGGTTACAGCTGATAAAGAAAATCAAATTCAAAGTCTACATGAATGTCTTCAACAAGCGTTGGGGTTATCTAGATATGTATTAATAATGATTGGCTCGATATGTTCAGCACTGTACAAAGCTTCAGACAATGATTTTTATTTTTTTGACTCGCATCCTCATGGCAAAAATGGTTTGTCCGATTGTGATGGAAAGTCTCTAATGAGACACAGTTGCTGCTTAGATGATTTGGTAGGGTTTCTGTATGCAATGTATGAAAGTATGCACATTGAATTTGCAACTGAATTTGAAGTGATGCCAGTTGCCTTTCATACACTTATTCATAGTTTTCCTAGCAATAATCAAAGTGTACATCAATATTGTAGATTAGATCAGTCTACAACAACTGCTTTCACAAACAAACAATCTGTTGGTAGTAGTACTGGTCACTTAAAAACAATAGAGATAAAGAAAGATAAAAAGGATTACATGAGAGAATATATGAGAAACAAGAGACAAGATCCAAAGTTTAAAGGAAAAGAAAGGGACAGTAAGAGAAACAAGAGACAAGATCCAGAGCTTAAAGACAAGGAAAGAGACAGTATGAGAAACAAAAGACAAGATCCAGAGTTTAAAGGAAAAGAAAGGGACAGCAAGAGAAACAAAAGACAAGATCCAGAGCTTAAAGACAAGGAAAGAGACAATAAGAGAAACAAACGACAAGATCCAGAGTTCAAAGAAAAAGAAAGGGACAGCAAGAGAAAGAAACGAGAAAATCCGGAATTTAAAGACAAGGAAAGAGACAATAAGAGAAATAAACGACAAGATCAAAAGTTTAAAGAAAAAGAAAGGGATAGCAAGAGAAACAAAAGACAAGATCCAGAGTTCAAAGAAAAAGAAAGGGACAGCAAGAGAAACAAACGACAAGATCCAGAGTTCAAAGAAAAAGAAAGGGACAGCAAGAGAAACAAACGAGAAAATCCGGAATTTAAAGACAAGGAAAGAGACAGTATGAGAAAAAAGCGTCAAGATTCAGAGTATAAAGGAAAAGAAAGAGACAGTAAGAGAAATAAACGACAAGATCAAGAGTTTAAAGACAAGCAAAGAGACAGTATGAGATACAAGCGACAAGATCCAGAGTATAAAGAAAAAGAAAGAGACAGCAAGAGAAACAAGAGACAAGATCCAGAGTTTAAAGACAAGGAAAGAGACAGTATGAGAAACAAAAGACAGAATGCAGAGTTTAAACACAAAGAAAGAGACAGTAAGAGAATTAAAAGGCAAGAAGAAGAGTACAGGCATGATGAGCAAATAAGAGATTTAATGAAGAAAAAGGAAATGAGACAAAATTCAAACCAGTTAGAAAAAGAGAGAATGAAGATGACAGAAAAAAGAAAAAATGAAGAATATAGAACATCAGAAAATATTGCTGCAAAACAATCAAGAGCACACTCACGGCAGAATTTGGACTATAGTGATACTGAAAAACAAAGATACAGAAAAAGTAAATTTGGAGTTGATACAGTGGAATGTGTTGACAATTTTCACAACAATGTAAAATTGGGTCCTGTGTTTGTCTGCACATGTTGCCAACAGACCTGGTTTCGTGAAAGTGTTTCAAATGTTGATAATGTTTTGTTGGATGTTGAAATCAAAAGAAAGTATCTTACTAATACAAAGTCTGTAAATGGGCAGGAATGGATTTGCAACACCGGTACCCTTCAATATTATAGAAACTAGAGGTACTGTTAGCAATGAGCTCACTAAATGATACCCCCTTCCTCCCATAATGTCCATATGTTGCTATATATTGTTTTACGGTAATATGTAAAGAGGAATAACTCGTCCTATCAAATGTTATCCAGAAGCTTCTATATGTGACGCCATAGGTAAACATATAATAGCAATGTCCATGTTTCAAGGATAAGAGATAAAGCGTAACAGACGGACGGACGGACGGAAATACCGATTACTATATACCCTCCCACTTTTCAAAGGGGGGATAAAAATGGCAGTTTCCATGCTTTGCTCTGGAAAAACCGAAATACGTGTCCGATCAAAAAGGAAAATAGTAGGTACAAAATTGCATTATATAACAAAGTTTCTGTGAAAGTTTCATCAAATTTCATTCAGTGGTATGAGAGGAGTTACGGATAAGAGATGAGTACTCCAAAGCGTAACAGACGGACGGACATACCGATTACTATATACCCTCCCGCTTTAAGCAGGGGTATAATTATGCACTAACAATTAGTAGGAAAAACGTCAGTCAGCATTTAACTCATTGATAAATTGTATTTGTTGACAAGGTCGCTGTATAGAGCATAGAACTTACGAAATGATGACTTTAAAGTATCACTCCACATTTCGCAACAGGGCATGCAAGATTTCAAACTGCACGAAATGAAGACAAATCTTGGCAATCTGATAAAATGTTTTCATCGCATCGTATATTTTATAAATGATCAATTCAAACGGTATTTGTAAGTACTAAAAATATTCTACTATTGACACCTTGTGAGTTTGACATTTAATTCGGTTCGCAAGCATCTAAAATAAACCCCGATAATGCCGTTTCCGGTTGGAAGCGGTGAATCCCCAGTTTTCGTAATGATATTTCGGACAAACATGTCACCAATCAGCTTTTCTCGAGTCGAGAAGTAATGAGTTCTAAAAAGTCGTGGATTCAGTCGCCCGCGTCAAGCAGTGTCTGCTTTTGAGTCGCGGTTTCGACTTCCGCTGTGGAATGTGCACGTGGAGACCGGTCTTCGAATGTACCGTGTAAACCGAAGTCCCGCGTCGCAGTAAGTGCTGGCACGAAAAGGTTCCCTCAATGCTCTGTGGCCCTTATAATTGCCAAACATAAATATACTATAGAGTATCGACAACTTGACCTAGATAGTTATCTGATAAATCAATATTCAAAATTTCATTGCAGTATGTGCAACCTCTGCGAAAAAAATGAAGGGTAACTGCAATAAATGGAATTTTTCTGAGTCCAAGGGGCATAACTCTTTCAAATATGGTGCGATCGTACACAAAAACGAACTTGACCTAGATTATCATCCAATACATCTTTACACTAAATTTCATTTCAGTATGTGCAATGGTTGTGAAGAAAATGAACGGAAACTAGGACCGACAGACAGCAGCAAAGCAATATGCCCACCCTTCTTCGAATGGGGGGCATAAAAATGGGTACCGGAAAAATTAAATTAACAAAGTTAAAAGTTAACCCCCCCCCCCGAAAATAGGATTTTCGACAACTTTTCTTTTCTTTTTTCCCTTTTTTAGCTCTACTGGTCAGAGACCAGATAACTTATGCGATAGTAAGGTGTCCGTCGTCCGTCCGTCTGTCTGTCTGTCTGTCTGTAAACAATTTTTCAAAACGCTACTCCTTCTACAGTTTTCGTCTGATTTTAATATACATGTAACTTGCCACACAAGTAGACTTCACTAAGATACATAAAATAAAGCATAGGTTTTTGATTTCGATGAACAGTGTTGCCATGGTTACTAAAAATAGACTTTCTGTATAATTCCTTTAAAATGCTACTCCTTTTACAGTTTTTATCTGCTTTCAATAAAACTTGGCACACAAGTAGACGACACTAAGATACAAAAAATAGTGCATCGGTTTTTGATTTCGATGAACAGTGTTGCCATGGTTACTAAAAATAGAATTTTCTGTGAAATTCCTTTAAAACGCTTCTCCTCCTACAATTTTGGTCTGATTTCAATATTACTTGGCACACAAGTAGACTATACATAGATTCATGGAATAGTGCATCGGTTTTTGATTTCGATGAACAGTGTTGCCATTGTTACTAAAAATAGAAATGTCTGTGAAATTCCTTTAAAACACTACTCCTTCTACATTTTTGGTCAGATGGCAATGGTTTCTTTTTTCATCCTTTGTTATAAGTACAAACCAGTAGAGCTACAGTCTTGACAGAGACTTTTGGATTATTTTTGGTTTTATTATTTATGCATTACGGGCTTCACTACAGCCCATGACGGATGTTCCCGGTCAGCAGGGGATTCTCATGGCACCTGACCCCAGCCCACCTCTTATGATTTTGGAGATCCGTGTTTGCTCTGCTACTCTTTTATATTGTTTTATGGACTTTTGATCTTGAATACTGTTTGTCATCTCCATGTGTTTCATGGTAAAAATTCTTTGCCAAAATATCAATTAAGATCTCTGAAGGTTTTGTGTGTCGACGTCGACAAACATGGTACGTATACCTAGACTGGTACGTGAATGACTTTTTATTATCTGCAGACCTCAAATTCAATATCATATGGGACATTGTTTTCATTCAACAATGAGAATGAACCTGTCAGACAACACCCCTTTTAATTGTGGCGTGAATCCTGTTTTTAATAATATTTATCATTGACATGTATTTCTGCAGTTGCAAGATCCCCATGGTTACATGCTATGCTGTTTCAACAAAATTTCTGATATGCCCATGTAGCTATCAATGTTGTCAAAACTTGCAAACGAAATCCGAAGTTTTATTTTTTCAGAATCACAAAAGATTGGTTATGAGAAAACAATAACTTATGTGAGGCCATCTACTAAAAAAATGTTTGTTTGCCCTCTCCCAACTCAGGGTAAAATTATTGAGTCGGAAGGTAGGTGGGAAAGTCTTTTTTCTAATTCAACAATTCATTTTGACGGGATGAGATGAATTATTGTGTCCTGGCCATTTATAGCCGGTGTCGCCGGAACTCTAAGTTACACGGAACGTTAATTATGCGACACCAGTCGGGCGGGAGAGGGCAACCAAACAATTCTAGAATTGCAGATATTTTTGTTTTTCTTTAAAATACTATAAGTTACTTATTCTACAAAACCTGTCATAAGCAAACTGGGGGATTTTGTCTCTTATAGAAGACAAAGCTATTAAAGGTTCGATTATTTTTTAAAATTTAACGTCATAAAATGCCACGCATAGAAAATAGCGATGATTTTTCATGATTTTTATATATACATGTATCACCTATTGGATTTGTTGAAGTTTTTCGTGATGTCATCAGTTTATTTTCCTTTCCTAAAAAAATCTTAGGCTTGAACAATATTCTTGTTAATTTTCTCTTTTTTCACTTTTAAATTAAATCAAATGATCATATTTACATTCAGTGTAATTTCTTTATAAAATCCATTCGAAATCCACGACGGTCAAATCTCTATAGCACACGCGAACCCTTGTCACGCGCGTTAGAATACAAGGTAAGACTTTATCTTTTTAAAAACTCTAGGAAAACCAAAATGTGCATTGTTTTGACATAATTTAATAAAAAAATTAACTCTGTAAGATTAACTTTAAAATACGACAAATGTGCGTTTAAAATTAATTTGTCACTTTTTGCCCTCGCAATGTTCCTTTGCGTTATTTAACTTTGCATCGTCACAAACGTCTCTTTTGTCTATAAAGCACATCAGTTTTGATGGGCGCTAAG
>PRKT01001461.1:0-42577 GCA_003671525.1 Saccostrea glomerata
AAGGATAAGGCGTGGATTGTAAATAAAAAATTCAAATTTGCGGAAAATACAGGGGCTAAAAATGTAAATATAAGCATTGAATTACCATTTTTTGAAAGATGCAGTCTCATAACTGCAATGATGTGTCCAAAAAAATTTTCATAACGCGCTAACGCGCGTTACTCAATTTGTTTGCACACACCATTGCAGTTATAAGACTGCATCTTTCAAAAAATGATAATTCATTGCTTAAAGATAGAAAGTGTGCGCATTTATTTAGTTATCAATCAGAAAAAATATGCTCACCCTATTTACATCTGACCTTTTTTTTTCATTTAAAGTACAGCAACCGAATTCGGAAACATTGTCAGTACAATATATTTAATCAATGTAATGTAAAACTAGGTGAACTTAATGTTCATCAATTAATACTGATTTAAATAGACATAGTCGATATTCCTGTTACATAACATACGATAACTTATGTGCAATTTTCAGGAGAGGGAAGAGGGTTGAATTTATCGGTTTCTATATTGTTTGATCTGTGGGATGAAGTTACAATCACAATAAAAAAATCTGGAAAACTTCTTTTCTTTACCTGAGGGCTTAATATAACCAGTTGCAACAATATAATAAACAATATACATTTTATCTTAACCGTGAAATTCATTAACTCTTGAATAAGTATTCTTATCTGATTCTCAGGACGAAACTTGGTTGTTGTATAATGACACATAAAATCCTTTCTGCCTCAAACCTACATCATTGTACTAGATATACTAGCATAATACAATGCGTTTAATTTCAAATATCAGTGCATCCAATGGATCTATAGTTCAGATCCTTAGTACATGGCTTAATTGTTCAAACATTGATTCTACATATAGTAAATCTTCTAAGATCATGGACATTTAACATTTCAAACTACATGTACATGACAGTAATAGACTTTAACCCTTTCAAATATGAAACGATGTCTTTAAAAATCACTTCCGGTGCTTGACTTGATAGTGTCAAAAGCATACGCACATGTACTCGTAGATACCGGAAATTTTAAGCACGTTTGCATTTTTATCATCCTCATATCAACAAAGTTTCCTAGAAGATATTTTAAACTCAAGTTGTCGCATGTAAAACTGTATTTGACTTCATATTTCTTCCTAGTGCACTTGCAAGCAAGAAAAATTTAATATGTAGAAAAAGAGTTAATGAATATTTAGCTTATTTCGGCATAAAAATGATTTATATGATGGCAACATATGCATGTTGCTTAGAAGACAAAAATTTAAAAATAAATTATAATGTAAAGATATATACATATCTTAGTGTAATGGATTTAAAGTTCCTTTGGTATCCTTAAAAATTCAAATGTCTTTGATTCAATAGCATATTTTAATGATATTTTTCTATTTTTTGTAAAATATACTTATATTTACATGGAAAAAGGGGTCAAGATTCCTTGCTGCTAATAAGAAAGGAAAGAGTTTTACAACATGATTGGAAGGGGAAAAAAGTTATAATCAAAATTGATTGCACTTATTCAAGGGAGATTAAAATAGATAGATATAGAAAGATCACATGTCAAACCTTCGAACACAAGGCGGAGGACAAAAGTGAAACTTTGGAAGTTTTTGATTATAATAATTTCATGAATACGTATCATCTGTCGTACTTGATAAAAATAACTACCGTTGTTGACTGAGAGTTCAGAATTAAGCTTTATGTGTTATGCAATAGTTTATCATTCTTTCTATTCACTACAGAGCTCAAAAGAACATTTTGTAATACGCAGTACAGTTAAGGTTATAAATATAAATTTGTGATTTTTTAAGATAGAAAACAAATACTTTATAAGGATTGATGATTCTTTTTAGGACTTCACTGATAAAAAAAAAAATGTAATTTGGTTCAAATCTACATGTTGAAGACAGTTAGATTTCTTTATCTAGACTTGTCATGTGATGTCGAAGTCACATGATTTTAGCAATTATACTTGCAGTTAATAAGTCATCTATAAATTCCAATATTGAAAGGGCATAACCGAGTTAAAAATCTCAGTTTATTTTATGATTTTTTTCATAATTACTTAATTTTCTCTAAATAACTTTAGATTAGGTTTCAGTTTAAATTATTTCCCAGCTGCAGAAAATAGAAAATACCCCCTGTGCTCGGAAAAAAAACTTTTAGTCTTGCATGTTTAATTAGTACACCCTCCCCATCCCCCAACCCCCTCCCCCGAAAAGAAATATATACATAGCATGTGATGGATGTATTAACATTGATTGACAGGACCATTAGCTGCAGAACTGTAGCTCTCCAAAAAAATATATTGATAGACCGGAGAGCTACAGTGCCACCCATTGAAAAAAACTCTATATTTATCACGCACAAAAAAGTGCGTTCGGTTCCTAATTAATTCTTCCAAATTCTTACATCAATTGCAAATAAGAAAAGATTTCAAAATATTCCATTATCTTCTATCAAGTACTCTCGTAGTTGACATCCGAAAAAAAACCATATTGGACCGAATTATCTTTGAAACCAAAATGGCAGTATAAATTAGAGAAATGTCTGATGATTACAATATCAGGGTCAGGAGGACTATTATCAACAATTATGAGGAATGTTTGGTTGTGGAAACAGCGAAAGAGTATGTTAGGAACACACGGTTAGTAATATTTTGAGATAAGGGGAGGGTGGTGTAATTTCGACCGATTATTTTTTTGTTCCTGAGATTTGTTAAAGTATGTTACTATTATGTTATGTTACAACTTTTACTGGATTCTTTTACTTTCGAAATACCTTTTATCTTTCAGATTACATCGATTTTGTACACATTTTTGGTCATAATATGAAATAAATGCGTTCGATTTACAAGATACGTTTGTTGGGTAAATTCGACCGCACACGGGGTATTTTCGATCTATGAGCCAATACAAAGGAAGTAATTGGTGTCAGCTCTGATATAGTTTAAAAAGTATTAATTTAAATTTTACTGCTGTACAGCATAAAAGATCGAGTGAAAATACTGACAAAAAAATTGACAATTTTCTTAATGTACCTAATTCGAAGACATCGAGTGCACCAGATGTCTATGACGCTGATATGCCAAATGGTTAGGGCGTGGTAAAAAATAATGTACATGTATAGGCATCTAAACCGCATGTACATAAAACAAATGATTTTTCACTATTGTAGTACTACTTTCTACCAGGTATTAATGTACAAAATTCTTATCCTAATATTTTTTTTCCGGACGGTCATGAATTCTTTCTGGTGACAGATTGTAAATTGCTTCATTTTACATTGGTCGAAGTTACCCATTGACGCCCGCCGTATTCATGTAGGGATAACTTTGGCCGATTTCTGTTCAGCTGGTTTGCAATTATTTTATGAAAACTAAATACTATAAATAAAAGGGTATAAATTTCATTTTCAAAATAATATTTGATAAATCTCACGTCAGGAATATCCATTGATTGTCTTTCCATGCAAGGTTTTTCTGAGATGATAGGTCGCCGTAGTTGAAAAAATATACTCCTCTGTAATTTTTCGGATGATCAACCCTATTCTTTGATGTAATTTTCCAAAAACGATCTTAATAACGCTCATGGAAATAAAATTATTTTGGACACAATATAGTAAAAATACGTTTTCTTTCTGCATAATATAAATTTACATACACAATTATACGCCATAAGCAAAATAGATTAAGGTGTTTATAACCGGTCGAAATTAACCAGGTGGTCGAAATTACACCACTCTACCCTACATTTTGAAAACATGGAGAAATAAATCGGGAACCGAGCACACATTTTGTGCGCAATAAATGTACAGTTTTTTCAATGGATGGCACTGTAGCTCTCTGGTTTATCAATATATTTTTTTTCGGAGAGCTACTGATCTGCAGCTACAGGACCGTCTGTCAGAATTCTTAAAAGAAAACAGTTTGTCGCGAGACCATTATTGAATTGAGCCTTCTACTGTGGACTTTAAGGAATTGCGAAACTTTATCTCCAATTACATGACCATCCAAAATTAAAGAAGTTTTGGACCATTTGAAGTGTTTTGCATGATTTTTACAGGCTCGGTTTGGATGCAAGTTCGAGCAATCTTTCAAAATGAAATATGATGTTGTCAATTTCATTTATCAAGATCAGTTCGTAATCAGAATTATACATTTCATTTTTACATGTATTACAATTCTCCAATATTTTATGAAAATTGATTTTGAAAAAAGTAAGCGTTTCTTTTAATAAGCGCACTTCTATTTTTTTTTTTTTTGCCTATATGAGCAAGAGAACAAGCCTTATACTTGACTTAACAGAAGTTTCTGTTCACAAAAAACGCTTAAAGGAATACACAGAAAAAGGTAACAGATTTACAGTAAATTAATAAATAAAAGGTATAAATATTGAGCCATCACGAATTCTATTGATTACATAGTAATTGCCATTGCAGAGAAGGTTTTCTCTCTGAAGGATTCTTCAGCCATCCTTCTATATAGACATTGTTCATATGACGTCATGCTACCGGAAGTTTTGTTCAGGCGCCATTTTGTGGGTCAAGCTGAGTTTAAAACCAGATTATTGTTAAATCATACGCCCCGAAGCCAAATGTAATTAATCAAGGATTATTTGGTGAAAAATTATGTAACAGAGACAATGGTTCATACATGTGTTGTTCACGGATGTAGAAGCAGGTCAGATGATCCCGAGAAACGGCAATTGTTCACCATTCCTGCAGTGCGTACGACAGAAGGCGAGAGAACTAAAGAACTTAGTGAACAACGACGTATGTTATGGATTGCGCGTATATATCGGAATCACTTCAAACCATCCAAATATTCTAAAGTCAGCTCAGATCATTTCATATCAGGTACGATATAGGTTTATATTTTTATGCTCAGTAGAAAAGATGTCAGAGCATTGATGTTTAGCTCAAATGTGCACTGTTCACTGGACCCCTGTTTACTAAATTTGTCCACCCTAAAAGCGTGTGATGTTAATAACCGAAGATAATGTGTGTGATGCACAAAAAATTCACTTACGTCTATTTTTGAATTCATTTTAGGTGACAGAGCAGACCTACATGATTTTGCAAACCCAGAATGGGCCCCATCTCTTATGATGAATGCTAAAGACCAGCACCGCACTGGAGCGCCATGAAAGTTTTAAAAAACGTTGGGAAGGGAAATTAAGGGTTAAATTTAGATTTCCTTATGTGGCATAATACTACCTTCGAGGGCCGGGATTTTAACAATTTGGAATCTACATTATCTCAGAATTTTTCCACATAATTTCAGCTTTCTGGTCCAGTGGTTCTTGAGAAGAAAATGTTTCAGATATATTCTTCGTGAGAATTAGATTCCAAATTGTTGTAACTCTGTATTCTAGGGATCAGCATTTTAACATTTAAGAATCTATACAGCCCACCTAAAAGTTTCAGCTTTTCTGGCTAAATGGGACTCAGAAGAAACATCGTTAATAATCACACCCTATTTAGTCTTTTCTAGATCATATCCTCTAGGAAGGGGCTTGTCCCTTTATCTCAACAATTTCAACTTCTCTTCTGCCAAGGACATTTTGTACAAATTGTGATTAAAATTGACCCATTGGTTCAACAAGTGAAAATTTTACAGACCGAAGGAGGAGCGACGGATGATCTGAAAAGCAGACTTGAGCTTAAAGATGTACATTTAGCAATCGCCATGCGCCCGGCCCTTTGCAGTGATAGTTGTGGATCCTTCTGATGAGACATTTAAATCCGAGGCCCCGTTTAAGAACTGGTGTTTGCACGATAAAGATCCTTCACTGCTCAATGGCACTGAGTACCAAGAAAAAGTCAAATTTGTTTTAAAAAGGTTCGAATTTGAAACCCATCATTGGTATATGGTGACATGTCTACATTAGTAAAAGTTACTCGAAGGGGACGAAAGACAACAAATAATCAGTCAATTTTGCACATGTAGATGTTGTTCAAGATGAGAGAGTGGAATCAAATACACTTGTTTAATTAAGCTGCATCCCATTTGTAATCCCCAAGTCTCGTAAAACCTTTGCAGCTCTCGTATCAATGAAAGCTTTGCCACAGCATGTTTGGCTACTCCATTGATCACTGGTAGTCCAGCCTTTCTTCCAATACAAATCATTTCGAAGTTAGGTAACTGCAGACCGTCCATACGCCCGTCAGATATACCAGTCCTTTACCCAATCAATTCGGTTGTATAGCAAAGTCTTTAAGACCACTCTATCTCAATTTATCCAAGAAACTGAATGTATCGCGAATTTTAAAGACAAATTAATAAAGTCAGTAGTAGATATATAACTATAATTATTATGAAACAAGGTTTCTGGTTGTTTACCTGCATTTAACCATCACTGGTGTACAGGGATTTATCCAAAAGTAATACCAAAGCTCCTTTAATACTCGTATTCAAATGTTCGTCACAAAATATAAAAAACCTACATCTCTCTCTATTTGAAATTTTCATGCAAATCACATAATCATGTTTATAATATTGGAAAAAAACCAAAACAAATGGTAAAGACTGTATTAACATCGTTGAAACGTTTCCCTTCCCTTCTCTCAGCCAGTTTATCTGTAGCAAAGACTTACGCCAAAGGGAAGATATTTAGAAAAGAAATATTTCTTTTCTTTTCATCCAATTGATATACCTGTTTAGGTATGATACGAGAAGCTAAGATAACAACCATAAAAGATACGAGATGAGGATATTCTTTACTGGTGTAGAATAATTCAGCAATGATAATATACAAAATTTAATAAGACATGCTAAAAAAATATAGCTTCGACGAATTCAGTGAACAGAAGCTGGCAACTTTACTTTATCCTCAACGTAGATTAAGATGGTATATTTACGCAATCGTGCGTGCGTGTGTTCGTTTGTGGGTTATGGCCTTTGCGAACTGGATGTGACATAATTTGCATCGGGATCCATACTGAGTTCTGCCTTGATTTATAGATATTTTATATCCGAGGAGGTTGTCTGATTTGTTATACGCTTTTTACTTTTATATACTTGTATATAGAGAAGGGTACGGATTTTGCAAAATGTTTGCTTTCATAATCTATTCTGAGAATATTTGAGAATTGAAGTCTAGTAATATTCCATAAAAATAAAAAGGATAGGAGAACGTTTTACATGTATCAACGGGTCGGCATTTGAAGAATTCAGCTTATTTTGCGACACACAAGAAATGTGTTTTGTTAAAGACATATCCTGTTGGAATATACATGTAAGACTGAAAACAAATTTATATCCCCGATCATCTCTTCCACGTACATTGACACAGATCAAAATCATAACATGACATTTCTTATTTTAAAAACTGCGTTTGTTTGTATCTTCTTTTCTGTTTTTAAATTGAAATATTTCAATTGTTGTATCATTTTAAGCTTATTGGGGGCGGTGACGCTCAAAAACCAAGGGATGGATGAACTGTATCTGATTTTTCAAAAATTTTTGGCGGAATACAAGTACATGTACATATATCAGCTTGATGCATGGCCATTGTTTAGATATGGTGTACAGGCATAGAAGCCTTATTTACTGAGTTTACCTAGAAAATTCACTTATCTTTATAATATATATGCATATAAAGATCTCATTGGGATGTAAATCAAGACATTTCCATTACATGCTTATATTAAAGACACTTGACTCACAATCCGTTATTTCCTGAATATTACAAAATTAATACATATCTTACATAACTATTCCAGGCTTGCAATACAACTTTGAAAGTGTTTTCGAACATGATGCTAAACATATACTGTGAAAAGATTTTCATCGACTGACATTTATTCATACCTATACATCCTTCAATAAAATTACAGGAGCTAATATTGCAGTGGCAGGTCTTTGTACATTTATAACCAAAAAAAGGATAAGGACACGGATGACTGCAGTTTTCTCCGTACAATCCTGGAGAACAATCTAGGAGAAGAAAACACTCATTGAAGTTTGATTTCTGCTCAAAGATGGTCTAATTCGATTGCATAATAGTTCTCTTTTCTTGTAGGTTTATTTATTAGTTGTGCTTATACTTGAAAATAAAGTTAGGGGAAGCATCTTACCGATAAACTCTCCAAGTTCTAGATCCCACAATGTGTTAGGACAACACCCTTTGTAGAAAATATCCCTACATGTAAATACATGTATATGCAATAAATTTTCATTACACTTAATTAATTTGAAAATTTCATTTAACATTCTCTTTTTATTAAATAGTTTAATACTTACTCAGAACATGGACCTTCGGCAGAAATACCGCAAAAAACAATAAATTAAGTGACTGCTGTTAAAATTCGATCCATTTTTGAAATGCCCTTGACTCATTCATGTCCGAATAACTTTCTTCGTTTTCTAATTATTTCCCCCGGTATTCATTATCATTTATAATACCAGTAGGTTTAAACTTCCTTCTTTTAATTTTAGGAAAAACGTGTTCTTCTGCAATTTTTCCAAGACTATTCAACTATCTTTCGGATTTAATTTACATACATTCGCAATTTTTCCAAAAAAAAAATAATAATAATAACTGACGTTGATATGAACAGCTGTGAAAACATTGCAGTGTTTTTCTTAGTTCACATCCCTTTTAAATCCATTTTAATATTTGGATCACCCTACCCGTATGATGTCAAAATACTTTAAAGCTTTTAAAATCTTTATTTTACATTAGAATACATTCTTTATAATAATATATATTTATTGCATGATAGTGAATAAAATATGAAGATTTATTCAGCCAAGAAAAATCATATTCCACGATTGTTTTCTTGGCTGAATAAATCTCCATTTTCTCCTAACATTCGCGCAATGAATTGTTTATTTTACCCGGAGTTGGGGGGATACCATGCTTTTTATCTAATTTTTTGTGACTGAATTGTTTACAAAAGAAACTTTCTCAACAAAACATATATATGCAACCGGAATATTTCGTACGTTCTTCGTACTCGCAGTGATACATGTCAAATGAATTTATCGAGAAAGGTACATGTATACTTCGCGTGTTTGAATCCCACCGTGGGACGTACATGGAGACCTGTCCATCGAATGAGACAGTACATATAAACTGAGGTCCCGAGTAGCAGAGTGTGCTGTCATGGAAAAGACCCTTTTCACCAAAGAGATCCCGAGTGCCCAGTATAAGATAAAACTTATACTCTCGACTGGCAAGTGGTAATGTCTACGCATGGGTAAAACATTTTTGAGAAAGCTTTTAATCACTATACAATATCAAGCAATCATTCGAGAATGGTATCCTAAAATATTACCAAAAGACCCATTCTCGAAAAGCTTAAAATACAATGAGGGCAATAAATCCAATGCTATTTTTTTTAGGATAGCAATGAAGCTCAAGAAAAACTTCGATAACGATAAAGAATTTAAGTTTCCATGATCTCAGTATGAACATTGCATAAAGGCAACATTTTATTTATACAATAGCGCTATTACAGCAATGCTTGGTATAGTAAAGTTGGTGGGATGACACAAAAGATAGATATCAGAACTATACACTGATATGATGGCGATTGCATGCTTTGAAGACGACGAATACATGATTACGAAATTACGCAATAACAACAAAGTGAATCCATAATTCTATTCAATTAACATCGTCCTCACATTGCCTCATCATTACAAGATTTCAATGGAATGTCTTGTGATTAAATATCCAAATTTGATACATGTATAAAAGCGAGCTCTCAATCAATGTACTTTTTTCTACAAATGCACTGTTCTCTCCATTAAAGCTTCATTAATTAGTTCAAAAGTATTCCGTACTGATAAAACATAATTAGTTTCCGTGAAAATCATTAGAGAGGAATGATTACATATTTAACAGGCTAATATCCTAAAATATATCCTGGTGTATTGTATTTTCGACCTATTTATATGTTATTTATTACTTTATCGCAAATTTTATAGAATCCAAAAATATGGGCTTAAAATGCTAGCATATATGTCCATTAATAAAATGATTTAAACCATATTGCAGTTCTGTGTTTATTTCATTTATATGCCATAATATGGAGATTATACAGTTTTCCTTACAAAAGTATTAGTGTCTTGTGTTTGGACCTAAATATAATATCAACGCCCAAACAATATTAGCTATAAATATCCATTATATATTCCAAACAATAGAAAAACGATTGTCTGTCCTTCAAAAAAAAAAAAAAAAAAAAAAAAGAAAAAAAACATTAAACAGTTTGCATATTATGGTTGCAAATACATTTATTCCTTGGTTGATTCCAGCTGTCAATACCTGTGCATTTTCAAAAAAATCAATGAAATTACGTTACATCTTTCAGTAAAAATCTGTACGAAAGTGCTCATATTTCTTTGATCCACCCATTCATTTCAATATTCATGTGTCTCTTTGACAGTGATCTTAATTTTCTTTAGAGAAATTTCATCAAAAAATCTTTGTAATTAACCGATTAAGGCTTTGATTAATCAACAGATAAAATGTGCATTAGTAAAAAGACTACAATTTCTGACATCGGAAAAAAACCATTGGGGAATTTTCGTTGAATTAATTATTTTTGGTATATTCACTACAGTTGTGCTTAAAAGGTATTTTTCCAAGTGTAGCAACCGAAAATATTGTTCTACCACGCGGAATCTGCACAGAAAGCAGATTTGGAAAAATATGTTGAAAATACGGTCAAAAACAGGATACGAGACGATAAATAGTCTGTACGCATCACGGACTTCCTACGTTTTACATAGAACGCGGAACTCAAAGCACGTTTAGGACATTAGCATCCTGATATACACTGTATGCAAGCTGTTTTTTCCCAGAAAAATGAATAGAGGGAAGTGTAACATCATCGAACAGAAACATACAACAAATTAATATGTCAATTTATTTTGATTCTTTTTTCATGTTCATAAAGAACTCTGGTAGCCGTTTTTAATGTATATTCTGATAAAACATCGTTTGATTTAATTCATGGTAAACTCCTTTCTTTTTTTGAAAATACACATTTTAGGATAGTAAATTTAGAGGGATATTTTTTTAAATCCTCCCACAGTTTTGCTTTAATCTGCATATGTGCATCAATGTGTTGATGTTTTTAAGAAATAAAGTATATTTTTTTTAGTTTTATTCGGATGTAAAGCAGGTTGGTCACGTGATCAAATCCCATAAAGCTCGAAGGGCTTCATGGAAGATTTTATTATGTGCCAACCCGTTTTACATCCCAATAAAAATCAAAAATTATACCTTATTACTTATATTAACATTCGTGTCTTATTCATACTCTTTAAATTTGCCTGATTGTGACTTTTAACGTGTGACATGCATTATTTTTCAAACCCAACGGCATGTATGTAATCCACTGAACACGTGTCGACCCTTTATGGCGTCACTGAGAAATTACGTCGAACATTTGTCCATACGCACATCTATGACCTCTTGACCCCGAACATGTATTTATACAGTTATAGATACGCATGCTTTCAGTAGTGTTGTGTAAAGGAAAACATTTCCAAATGTAAATATATATTTTATGACAACATTCAAATGGCGTAGCAAATGTTGTATAAGACCTTTAATTTTTCATTTCTTTTTGAAGTTGGAGTCTTTAACAGTCAAAAAGAAATTAATTTTACCACCACCCCCATCCCATCCCCATGCGAATTAAAAAATATCCAAACTAGGGTCAAGCAAGCAGATTTATATAACAAGTTATATTTGCTGTATCAAGTGTTCAAGTGTCATTTCATAATCATATCAAAGAATTCATAATAAATCTACAAATACATTTTATTCATGAAATCAAAGTTTGTAGGCTTAAAATTTACAGTGTTTATGGAAATTTATAAGAAAGCTAATTAAACTATTTTTCTGTGTTAATATATATGCCCTTAAAACCCCGGTCACATTATAAAAAGAAAAATTTAACTCTTTACAACTTATAGAATTGTTTAGCAAAATACACCGAATCCTTGCGTCATAGATATATTACGTTACCATTTCCCAGCAAGCACTTTACAGCAGGGTACAAGTTTCTCTAAAGTTTAGACTTAAAAGTTTAAACTTTTCTTATTTTATGAGATTTAAGCAAGTATAAAATAGTTGGAATTTGGCAATAAATTGAAGATTAAATGAACTTTTTATAGTGCGTGAAAATGCGTGATTGCGGGGAAACGGTAAATGCGTGATTTTGCGTTAGAAATAGGAAACAGTATATGCGTTAAAATGCGTTACTGCGGGGAAGGGGGTTAACAACTGATACCATTGGCGCAAATCCACATAATACTATTATAATTAAGTCGGAGTATTCAGCACCTTATAAACACTTGTTGCCAAAGTTATAGAATACTTTTGAAATTTTAACAAGTTCACAATAATTGAGACCTAACGTTTATTAAACTAAATACATAATATCATTTATTTCTTTAGTAAAAAAACATAAACTTAATAAAAACATTTAAATCTAATTCGTGGATTTGTACAAGCTGAATCAATTCATGAAATAATTGCTTCAATCCATAATTTTCTACTTTCTAACAAAACACAAACTGGCACCTCTTTCTTGTTTCAAATCTTGATTGTTCCAAACTGTATTGAACTGCTATCCCATCTATAATAATGTAAACCCAACATAAATATAGCCAGAGACAATTTTTATTAACGAGCAATCAACTATTTAAGTCAAAACTGGAAGATGTCACAACGTCGGCGTGTTCAACAATAGTAAACTCTTTCCTCACAATGATTTTTTTTAGTTTTGGTATTCACCTCGTGGTTAACTCGCAGAAAATCAGACAATTGAACATTTTATGCAAAACCGGTTGAAAACTCTTGAGAAAAGCACTCGACTCTTAGAGGTCACTTTTTTTTCCTAGTTATCAGTTCATGACTAGTTGACGGTCATGTACACATTTTTTTGTATTAGATGATATGACAGTCCGCAGTTCATCGATTTGTTTTGCTCGACTTAAACCTGTTTTTTAGACAAATTCTCTATCAGTAAAATAAATATTCCACACATTCGCACGAAACCTTACCCGATGTTTTGAATTTTTAACCTATGAACCGAGATTTTTCGTAAAACCATGCTCGGGATTCTCACAGCACTTTCCAAGTATTTTAGGATGCAAACTTTCCATCTGTACAAATCTTATGTTTTGAAATATACAGCTTATTGTTGTTCTGTTGAATTATTTTTGTTACAATTGATAGAGGAAAGGCCGACTGGGATATGTATATTGCTGACTGTCTTCGAAAGAGAAAATAATCGATAAATATAAATTAGCTTACCTGTTTTATTAACTGAACTCCATATGAATTTCACAAAATATTCACGATATTTGTTTTTAAACTCCATTTTACGTATCTTTGATCATGCCTTCATAGCCAAATTCTCTTTACACGACATGATCAATTTCCGATCAATTCCTAAGTTACTTGATGTACACATATGACGTCATCGGTGGAAGATTTTAATCAAAATGACAGAATACATCATTACAAAATAGGAACATTTTATTTTTGTTAATGTTTACACGTATCTATTCATTTTCTAGCTTTAAATTACCATCTCTAAATACCAATAGTACAAAAACTTGTTTCTAAAATTGACGTCATCTCGCCTACTATGAAGTCATAATGTAGCACTGATTTAGTCAAGGTAGAATGTTTTGTATGCTTCCTTATTCCCCCTGCGTTCTTATCATATTTTATCATAAGTTCGCCTGTCTAACCGTCCGTCTGTCCGTCCGTCTATCTTCTTTAAACTTTTCACATTTTCGACTTCTTCTCAACGACCACTGGGCCAATTTTAAGAAAACTTGCTACAAAGCATACGTGAGTAAAGGAGATTCAATTTTAGCCACAGTTTTAGCTAGTCATATTAATATGGAAGCATCTTCAGCTAGTACAGTGCAGTTAAGCAAGGAAAGGGGACACAGTGTAAGTTCAAATGTAAAAGGATAGTAAAGCCTCATCATAGAAATATACAAGCGGCCTAATAAAATGAAGATTCAAGTTTGTTCAAGTCATACCCTCTCCCCAGGCTCTATAAGGATTGGTTTGAACCACTTCTTGGTATTGGTTTACACTTTTCAAAGGTAAACTAATTTTTAACTTATTTCTAGCCACAGTGCTCGGGTGAACAATGTGGCCCATGGGCCTTTTGTATTGATATTAACGTATTATTAACAGAATTGAAAATGCTACTTTCGTAAGCTTGTATTTCTTTTATTTCATAAAATACTGTTTCAGATTCCAACAAAGTATTTACATTTGTTATAGATGATAGGTAGACCACAGATAGTGACTATTAAACTTATGGACGTTTTCATCATTATCCAGATATACAATGGCTTATAAAGATACTAGTGCAGAAACTAGAAGAAAATGTAAACCTGATTCATAGCCAAACATTTGCTGCTTTTTGCTTCCATTTATATAATGAATATTTCTAATTCTTCTTTTTTTGTTTTCATTTATTCTTTTTTTATAGGATTCCATGAAACAAACATTAAATCATACGAAAACAGTTTATTCAATATGAAAGTACCTGCTCAACGAACAAACAATTTCTTATGAACATAAATCAAATAATTTAATAAATGAAGAACATCAAAATTCTAGTTCAAATTTAACATATTGCAAAGTCTATTATTGATTCAACAACATCATTGGTATATACAATGTACTATACAATTAAGGTTAATTCACTAACAACAAAAATTATATTTCTCTGGTCATTGAAACATATAGAGATTAAAACAGTATTCAAGATAGTCTATAAGTCCATACAATACACAATAAGAGCAGAGCAAACACGACCTCCAAATAGAGGTGGGATCGTGTGCCATAAAGGAGTGGGCATTTCCAGCCGACGACTCACACCCGCCGTGTGTCTCTTGACCTGAACAGGAAATCACGGAAAAATCTGTCTTGAATACAGTGTATAAACAATCAATAAACAATAAGTATGAAAAACATCAGTCATATTTTGACCAAATGATAAATTGTATTTGCTGACAATGTCATTGTATCGACGACCATGTATTATTAATACAAATATTGACTAATATTTTTCATGTAAATTATAAGGATAGAATATTTGCACTTAATCGATTCACGGTTCATACGAAACGCATTGCAAAAAAGCTTCACAGTTTACATGCAAATTATGTTTGTATATTAGGGAATAACTATCTTCTAATTTGATATGTGCGACCGTTAATGCTGATTTGACGGTCGGAAACTGAGTTTTACCGGCGACGCGTAAGCGGAGACGGTTAATCGGATGTTTGCGACCGATAAATCAGCATTAACGGTCGCAAATACCCAATCAGAAGATCAGTTATTCCCATTGTAATGCAATCCATGCATTTTGTTTGTCTTTTACGTCTTATTTTGTTGAATTTCGTTACATGAAATACGTCACGGAGCGTTGTGTTTTTGCGTCGCCCTATTATGACGTCACAATGAAAAGCTTCCACGCTCGTTTATGCTCGTTTTACTGCTTCAAACATCAGTGCATTAGCCTATCAAAATGTGTTTTACAAAACAATTGCATAAGAATAAGTCCGTGAAAGACTTTTTTGTCTAAACAAGTTAAAGTTAGGCATGACTCGAATATCCAAAAAACTTACATTCTTTAAGTCTTCAATATTAAGGATATGTAAAGAAGATTTAGCTTTCTTTTCTTATTTCCTGTAAGATAAGAATTTCAATATGCTTTCGATTTTTATAGTCAGGTATACCCCCTCATAAATAAACTCCAAGGAGATTCCAAGTAAAGTTTGGTAGATTTGGTATATTTTAAAAATAACTTCTTTATATTTATGAGACTATCCAAAAGTAGTGTTACATATATTATGTAGGTAAAATCATCATTAATTATTTGTTAATATATCAGGATGATGTGTTTACAATGTACTATTGAAAATAACCAACATTTTCAATAACAACAGCAAGACTATAATAAAGTTAAATACAAATCTTGTTTTAAAAGACATAATATTTCCATTTGTAAGAAGAGGTTACGGCTTGAGCTTTATTCTGCCCTAAAAAATTAATGTTCTTAAAGAAATTATGAAATTGGCTATCACAATAGTTGAACAGAGATAAATATGACAAATCCATCAAGAATATGGCATAAAGGGAAGTCCTTCTGGAAAGATGACGTTATTCATTAAATACATTTCTAAGTTTAATGCAGAAAAGCCCCAAAATGACTCATTTATGTACTAATGTTCCTTTAGAAAATATTGTCTGCCACCGTCACCCGCTTTAATTTTTGGATATATTATGTAAAATGCTATGAAAAATCACATATCTCAAAATCTTTCTGGGCAACGGTGGCAGAGTATGTTTTCTGAAAGACGCTTCCACTAAAAACTGATGTCTTCTTCAACATTTTTTCAAAAATATGGGAAAATGCACAAGTTAAAGACGTTACAATTACCATTTTGGAGGTCATATGAGAAAAACAGTTTGTGTATTCTTACTGCAGGGAATTCCTTTGATTCAGAAAGAATGAATTTTTCACTTTCATATTTTAGAATATATAGGGCTTTATTTGTATTGAAACTGTACATACTTCTTTTCTCTCTATGATAACTCTTTGAAAGTTAGTTAAGTGAATATCTTGATAAATCTACCGAAATGTAAATTAGACAATTCAATAGTTCAGGAGCTATGGAGGCCTGATGTACATGCAAATCTCGTGGGAATCTGTCTCCGAGTCTGACGCTAAGGAGGCCAAATATGCATGAAAATCTCGTGCGGCGGCTTTTGTGTTTGACGTCATTGGGAAGGACTATTGAAATTGTGATGGGAATCCTCGTGTAACTTAAATCTTTGTCTGCATTTTTAAAATCTAAATCTACAATTTTATTTCACAATGAAATGGAAATATAAGGAATCAATGTCTATTTAGTATAACAATCCAGGGACATCAACAATTGTAGAAAACATGGGATAATTTATGCAAAATATCCTATGTTTCCCACTATATATTGTTCATGCCCTGGCATACATTTACTATACTAACTAGACAGTGATTCCTTAAAAAACGAATGAAACGGTGTAGATATTTAAAAGCCAGTTTGCGAGAAAACCATGCAAAATAAAAAAAAAATCGTCCAAATGGAAGGTTGCAACTTTAAAATTTTTAGTGGCTTAAAATTTTCTACACAAAGGTAGAAGTCAGAATATCTGCATAAAAATGTCGAACCCTGCATCTAGCTATTTTTAGTAACAGCTCATTTGCATATTTGTCGAAAATCAAACATAATTTATTGGAAAATCGATACAAATTAATCAAGTCAAAAAGTTACCTTTTGTCATCAGTTTATTTTCAAATTTTCTTTTATTTTCAAAGTAATGGTCCTTTTTATACAATTAATGAGGAAAAACTTTATTCAAATGAATATTTTATTTTTGACACATCTATTTATAGATAATAAATCATTGAATATGATTTTTTAGCCATTTTAGGTGCTCGTTTCTCTCAAGACCAAGGATAAAATTAAATTAAATTAAATTAACTGTTAATATAAGAATGATGTAAGGTCTACTCTGTATAAAATATTGAGCTTGGGAAATAATATCTACTTGTTGTTAATTAACTTTGAAATACCATGCTTTGCTACAATGTCACATATTTTAGATAACAGTCTATTAACAAACTTATGAATTATTTCCATGATATTTAAATGAAAAAGGGAAAATTCTAAATCTAATACTGTAAAATCACATATTTTCGTCGGGTCAAGTTTTCGTGGTTGAAGGAAAAACTGTTGGTTCGTGGGGATGTGATTCCGTGGATGAAGAATTTTTTAGTAGTTGTGCATATGAAAATTTACATTTCGTGGTGGACATGAATTCGTGGGTCTCTTCATACCACGAAAACAACGAAAATCAAACCCCCACGAAAATTAGTGATTTCACAGTATATTTTTTTAGAATAGAAATAACTGATTTGGATACTTCATATAACTTTCTTGTGCTTATTTTAGCCCCTTGTTACCAATTTGCTGGAGTTGAACTGTTACCTCCCCTTGTTGGAACTCTTTGGTATTATTGGGTAAAAAGTAAAAGGTATGTCAATATGGAAAGAAGTAAGTCATGTACGATCATTTTCTTTTTCACCTAGGGAGTTGTTGTGGGAAATTATTGCACTATGAAAGAGGGAAAACTTATTTTAAGATATTTGAATGTAAGAAAGAAACAACAACTTAGCTTAAATAAACAAATAGAAGGCCCATAGGAAGCTATTTCAGTGTGGGGGAGGGGGGACAACCTACATTATCAACTACCAAGAATTCCATGTAGTAGCTATGTTTTCTCTAAGGTTCTGTCTTCGAGGAATCTACATGTATTTCATGGTAATTAACAGTTATAATTTTTTTTCTAACAAGTACAATTGAATAGAACATTAAATCTAATAATAACAGATATTTTTTTTATCAAAATATACATTTGATATTTTGTTTAGGCACCTGGTCCCGGTTCAAGTTCAAGATCATTTATTCGCTCAATCCATTTCAGGTACATGAGGACAATGGGGAATATTTACAACAAAAATTCAGGTCAGAAGTACAAGTATATTTGATATACATAATTAGAATATAAACAGGAAGAAAACACTTATGAAACATGTAATAATGAAATAAGCTAGGGGAAAAATCATGGAGGACTCATACGAACTTAAACCATATATTTTCAGTATAAACGTACGTAATTTTCTTAGTGTCTTAGCAGCTTGTTTTGTCTTCAGTTGGGAAAATAAAAGAATACAAAAAAGGTTTTTGGTTGCATACGCTCAAGAAATTCAAAAATAATGAGTAATTTCAAACTACATATAATTTGTTTACGTTTCATAAATTCAGTGTGTTTTTGACTTAACCAATCACCGTCATTTCTAGGAATATTTTAAATTTTACATTACATACTTTAAACTACTGTGTTATGTAACATTCATATAATCTTCCACTAAAAAATCATTAGCTCTAAAGGATATGCTACCGATTTAGGTACTCCACCGATATAGGACTATCCACGATCTTAATGTATTCGCATAATCATTCGGGGGAGGGTAACCCCCCCCCCAAAAAAAAAAAAAAAACCAAAAACAAACAAACAAACAAACAAAAACATGAGTCGTTACTGCAGCCAAACTGTATGCCAGTTTGCAGTACAAAGTGGTAAAAATTTAAAACCGGCTTGAATTTAACAACTATAAACATGATAAAACACTTGATTCATATTCATTCAAATTTTAAATGGGAGGGGGGGGGGCTATCAAATTTTGTCAAAATTATTTTCATAACATTATTAAAAATTGTATGAGGCTATATAAATTAATATTTGATACTTTTTTTCTGAATAACCATAATGGTATTATTTATAGTATTGCAAACAGAGTTTTATTTTGAAGATAAATTATTTTTTTTAATGTTATATGCATGTATCCACTAAAGACAGCTTCTGGAGGAGGCGTGTCAGTCGCGAAAAGATTTATAAATTAATTTTCAAGGTCAGGATATTAAATATACATAATATAATCATTGAACCACATCCACCTCCCCACAATTGCAATTTACATACTAGTGGTAGTTTTGAAATGGATAAAATAATGAAAAATGATAGGGGTTCTGGAGGGTGTTGCTAAAACGAGGAACGGAAAACGGAACGAAAAACGTATTATATTTTTTACTTTAGATTAAATCACTACACAAATTATAAACAATATATATTTTATAAATTCAATCCCCCATTTTTAATGCAGTAAACTCAGGTGACCTATTGCTATCTCTTTTCGTCCGTCGTTGTGTGTCGTCCGTTAACATTTGAACATTTTCAGCTTCTTGCTGAAATTCATGGCCCCGGGGTCAGGGGTTCTAGTGCTAGGGCGGGGCTAAATAAGTATAAAGGGAAATTGCATTATTTCTTTGAGAATCTTCTTCTCTGCTCCTGGGTATAAAATAAACTAACTAAGTGCAAAGTTATTATGAGCAAGAGTGCCTCTACCAAAATTGTGAATTTTATGGCCCCAGGGTCAGGGGTTCTGGTGTTAGTGCGTGGCTCTAAAGATTATATAGTGAAAATTCATGAATTCTTTAAAAGTCTTCTTCTCTGCTCCTGGGTATTAAATAAACTAACCAAGTGCATAGTTATGATAAGCACGTGTGCCTCTACCAAAATTGTGAATTTTATGGCCTTAGGGTGAGGGGTTCTAGTGTTAAGGCGGGGCTCAATTGATTATATAGTTTAAATACTTGAATTCTTTGAAAATCTTCTTCTCTGCTCCTGGGTATTAAATAAACTTACTAAAAGCATAGTTATGATGTACAAGAGTGCCTGTACCAAAATTGTGAATTTTATGGCCCCAGGGACAGGGTTCGGGTGTTAGGGCGGGGCTCTATTGATTATATTATGGAACTACATGAATTCTTTGAAAAAAAAAATCTTTTCTGCTCCTAGGAATTATGTAAACTAAGTACATAGTTATGATGAACAAGAATACCTCTTCCAAAATTTTGATTTTATGGCCCTAGGGTCACGGGTTCTAGTGATAGGGTGGGGCTCTATTGATTATACAGTGAAAATAAATTAAATCGTTGAAAAATTTCTTCTCTGCTCTTGGGTATTAAGCAGATGAACTAACTATGTAATTATGATGAGCAAGGATCATAATCTTCCAGAATTGGGAATTTCAAGGTACCAGGGTCATGGGTACTATAGAGGGGGGGGGGGGCTGTACTTATGTACTGAAACTGGATGAATTGTTTCAGTTCTGCTCCATGGTATTAATCAAATATTTTTGAAAAGCAAGGGTGCCTTTTCAAAAATTGTGCAATGTGTGGATCTAGGCCTAAGGGTCAGGGGTTCATGTGTTATAGGTGCATTACTGATTATTGCTGAATATTTCTGATTACTTGAAATGCATTTTTTGTTCCCCCACCCTGCCTGGGTATTAAGTAAACAAAGTAAACAACTGCTAAGTGTATTGTTATGATGATCAATGGTACCTCTTTCAAAATTGTGAACGCCATAGCATCTGGCTTAAAACATTAATCAAATTAAATCACTGGAAAGTTGTTGCATAATGCTCAGGTGACCTATAACGTCCATGGGCCTCTTGTAATTTATAAGATTGCGCCAATTTGAAATTGGCAGAAAGCAAACAACTTACTGAAGGCTCAAATTGTTAATATTTTCAAGTCTCAAAATTTATATGAATGATACTAAAATATAGTCCGTTTTAATTTAAATACTTGTAATTTCCCTTTTATTAATTTAAGAGAAACTTACTTACAAAATGTAAGGAACATGAATATCCATATGATTGTTGAAAAATTGCTAGTAAGTCAATACAATTTTATGTCTCATAAAATGATTTATATACAATCTTTTTACATTGTTTTTGACAAATTAAAATTGCAGTTGTTATTGATTTTTAATGTAAAAGAGTGGGGTCGACTGGATCGGGATCGAACTCATGTTTGGATCGGGTTTGGCTTGATCGGGATCGACTGCTCAATTAATTTAATTTTACGCAAACATGAGGTTGGAATCAATTTAGAGAGAAATTCAAATTTCTCTGATTTAAAGGTATGTTTTTTACTCCTGTGACACCACCTCAGATGCGTTATCAGTTTGAACAGTTTGATGGATTGTGCAATTGTCTTAATCGATTTCGGATTAGTCAGCATGGAGGTTAAAACCTGATGTCCTAAACCGCGTACTGTAGCGCAGATAGGTCAATCCTTCTTTGAAGAGTTGCTTTGTGTTTTTTTTTAACTGAATGAACCAGATTTCGATAATTCACGGCTACAGAAACATACATTTAAATTGTTAACATGAGCCAGGGGCGGTCTCAAGACCCGCGAGCTAGCCAGCTCAAGAGAATTACACGACTTTCAAGTTGGTTAGCAGACATCCATCCAAGTAGGCGACAGTGATTGACAATAATAAACTTTTACACCATCAATATCACCAGTTCACCAGCAATAATTAAATTTGGCACTACTGCAGTTTCTGGAACCCAGACATGAAATACTTGGCAAGTGATGGGGTTCACCTGTAGACAGCAGCTGCGACCACCGGTTCATGAAGAAGTACCTTCAAAACATAAAATGTGCTGCCCTCCATGCCTCCCATCTGATTGGATGGGAGAATAATGATAAGTAGTACATTGCACATATGATGATAGATTGTTATGCATCAGTGTTTTCCATTTATTTCAAAGTAAAGGGTTAGGGATCACCAAATCTCTGTGGATCTTACAACAAATTGTTATTCTAAAGCGACAATTTTTTTGTCATTTAAAGCGGTCAATTTACCTGATTGCCGGCTCTTAGGGAAAACACTGAATGCATGTGATAAAGATTCTGGCTAATGCCGCAATATGTCATGTCACATGTTACACAAAAATATGACATTAGTAAATATTAGTGCTTATTTAATTTCAATGTAAACCTCGACATGTCTCTGCACATTATGTTACATGAATTAATAATTTGCTGTCAATGTCAGCACTGTTTAAAATTTTGGGAATCGCCAATGGATTCCATCATATTATGTGAAGGCTCCAATTTGTTTTTCTTAATCTTCCCAATATCCAATGAAAGTTGGGACGATTTGTTTATTTATTAAAGAATGCTTGCCTATCAATGTTTTTTGTATGTGAAGGCTCCAGCTGTTTTTGTCAGTGTCAGTACTGGTCAATTTGGAAATCGTCAATTGATTCCAATTGATGTTGGGAATCGTCAATTGATTCCAATATGATTAAAGGAATCGTCCATTGATTCCATCATATTATGTGTAGGCTACCGTTTGTTTTTCTTAATCGCCCAATATTTGATGAAGGTTGGGACGATCTGTTTCTTTATTTCAAAAAAGGAATTTGTTTTTCTTAATCTTCCCAATATCCAATGAAGGTTGGGAGGATCTGTTTTTTTATTTATAAGTGGTTTGCCTATCAATGTCTTTTTACATGTGACTATGTGAAGGCTCCAGTTTGTTTTTCTTAATCTTCCATGTATCTAATGAAAGTTTGGAAGATCTTTTTATTTATTTATAAAAAGAATGGGTTGCCTATCACTTTTATGTCACAATTGTTGAATTTTATGATGACCATGATGAACTGACCTATTTTAAGCTGAGCCGACACTTGTATTTGATAATAGATTGGCAACATGCATTGTGAAGAGTTCAATAACAAATGATAAAAATGAACAAGAGGCCCATGGGCCTTATAGGTCACCTGAGCATCATGCAACAACTTTCAAATGAATGAATTTGTTTCTTGTTTTCAGCTAGATGCTATGGCATTCACAATTTTGAAAAAGGCACCATTGCTAATCATAACTATACACTTAGTTATTGTTTAGTTTGTTTACCTAATACCGATAAGCAGGGTAAGGAAACAAAAAAGTATGTCAACTAATCAGTAATATTCAGCAATAATCAGGAGTGCTCCTACCATACATGAACCCCTGACCCTAGGTCTACACACTGCACAATTTTTGAAAAGGCACACTTGATTACCAAAAATGTTTGATTAATACCAAGAGGCAGATTTCCCTGGGGCCATGAATTTCACAATTTTGGTAGAGGCACTGTTGCTCATCATAACTATATACTTAGTTAGTTTATTTAATACCTAGGAGCAGAGAAGAAAATTTCAAAGATTTAATGCATTTTCACTAAATAATCAATAGAGCCCCGCCCTAACACCAGAACCCCTGACCCCGGGGCCATGAATTTCACAATTTATGTAGAGACACTCTTGCTCATCATACATGTAACTATGCACTTAATTAGTTTATTTAATACTCAGGAACAGAGAAGAAGATTCTCAAAGAATAAATGCATTTTCACTATATAATCAATAGAGCCCCGCCCTAACACCAGAACCTCTGACCCTGGGGCCATGAATTTCACAATTTTTGTAGAGGACTCAATGCTGATTACAATCATACCATCAGTTTGTCTGCTTGATATCCGGGAGAGAAGAAGAAGATTTTTAAAGATTGCACTAATTTTAGTGGTTTCTGCCCCACCCCCCAGGCCCCAGGGGGGCTGGGACCACGAAATTCACAATTTTTGTTCCCCTTCACCCATACATGCTATATGCAAAAATTTGTTGAAATTGGTTCAGTGGTTTCAGAGAAGAAGCTGAAAATGTTTACATGTTAACGCACGACGGACGACAGACGACGGACGACGACGGACAAAAACAGATGGCAATAGGTCACCTGAGTTTACTCAGGTGACCTAAAAATGTAAGCATGTTTGCTCCTATCTACCATGTGTTTATAGCTTGGTGGCAAAGAAAATTATCAATTCTATTATATTATCACCTATAGTAATTACGACTGCTTAGACTTATTGTAGAATAAAATGCCACCAAAAAAGAGGAAAATGTGATGGGTCCGAAGCCTCCCAAAAAGATGAAGTTACGCAGTCAACCGGCTCAATTGCTCTCTGTGGATTCAGTTTGGGCAATTCGGTGGATTCCAATTGATCATCGACTCAAGTGGCTGCTCCAACAAAAATCAGCTGGCAGCAGCAAATCTTAGACAACAGCAACAGCCTTGACTCCCAGCAATGCTTCTACAAATAAGATCGCTTCAAAGGCTGCCCCACTGCACCGCAGACTTCTATTACATCTTCTACTGATTTGAATGGTTCCTATTTGGTAAACACCCTTATAACAGTTGCATTGTTTTTCAGGTGTTTCGGTGGCAGATACATTTAACTGTAACAACTAGATTCTGTCATATTATCAGTAGACAAAAAAAAAAAAAAATAAATAAAATCTTTAATGATCATTTCATTGACCTCAAAGTTTACTTCTAAATTTCAAAGAGAAAAAGATTTCAATTCAGATAGAAAATTATGTTATTAATCATTAAATCCTCAGTCAAGTAGTTGTAATTGTAATGGGAACCATTTCAGATGTTCACTAAATGCTCCCCCAAGTTCCTTATGTCCTTCCTGGTGTCTTATTCCCGGCAAGCTTCATGAAATAAGGCAATCTAGTATATTAGTCATTTTAGGGTTTACACACACGCAAATACATGCACATACATAATGACCATGTCAAAATGTTTACACTTTTATTGCATCCATTTTAAAAGCAATTCATCATAAATAATTGAAAATTGGCTATATTAAATATATTTGTCATTTTACTCAATTCGTGCTCTTGCAAGTGCAAGTGTATGTGCAGATTTACCATGTCATTTGGTCAACACTATCAAAAGTGCTATTATATTCTGATTTTTAAATCATTTCATTCTCAAAAACATACATTTACATATAAATATATATAGATAATTTGGCGATATAATGTATTATCAGTTAATGAAGACATTTTGTGAAAAATAAGTTGTGCAATGTGATGTTAATGAAAATGTATTACAGATAATCAAGAAATATCTGAGAGGCACTTATGGCTAAGCTAGACATAGGAGATGATTTTAGAAATATCCCAAAGCACCTTCAGACTATCATTGGAACAGTCAATATTAATTGATAAATGTTAACCAATGGGTGCTAGTTCATCTTGTCAGTTTTGTTTAAGTTTTAAACAGATCCTTGTAATGGTTTATGTTGGAATAAAAATCAGGCCAATTCTCAAAATGTCTCTCTGATGTTAGATACTTCAAACGTTTACGTTTGAGAGTATGATTTTCCTCTAAAGAAACAAAAACTGTCTTCTCAATAACTTGTTTGACTATATATAAAATTGAGGTAATTTCTATTCCTATAGGAAGTAGATTATCTACGACATGAGAACAAACTCATTAATATTAGACAAATGTTGAGAGGGACAGTCCAGGATAAATGTTCAAAATTTGCCTGTCAAGTGGTCACACCTGGTCGTGCATTGTTTGAGACTCTTTATAGATTTGACGCCTGAGTTCAATTGCAAACTAAACCATTACATAGAAAATCAACTGCTAAGGAACATGTTGAATTAAGGCAATGTAGCTTTTATAGATCATTTTTGTGGCAAGTCAATATTTCATCAGTATTAGTGGTGTTATTTACAGAAGCTACATTTATAAGTAGATAGATGCATCTGGTGCTTTGGGTTAAGAAACTGTATAAGGTTTAAAATGGTCTGCTAAATCTTAGTTAGATAATCATATAGATTGTCAAATTTATCTTATAGTTCTTCCAATCATTTTGCTAGTAGAGATTTGGGTCCCATGTTTCAGCTCTCAAAATTTGCCTTTTAGCTGATAATACAGCAGTTATACCTTCAAAACTCATAGATTACTGTTTTATCTTCCATCTAAAGAAAGAATTATTTGCAATTTTTAATTTTATGAACCAAATACTCCTCTATGGTAGGAAAGGTGTCAAAAGAGCCCAGAGCTTCCAATCACAAAACCCATCTTAATGAATTAGTATCTGACTTATTTCACACTTTTCAAGAAGCAGACACAAGAACCAACTATCAGCAGTCTTCCTTCTTGCCTTGAACATTTTTATGCACTTAGGCAAACTCGTTCCAATAAACAACACATACAACTCAAAAGTAATTCAAAGACAAGCCATAATATTCTTTGATGATAATTCACTTTAGATAACAATGAGATATTCCAAACTATGAATGATAGGCATCCAGTGATACTTACTTTAACAGCCAATGACTTAAAATGTCAATTTTGTCCAGTTCATGCCTTAAAAGTATACATTACTTAACATAATCACACATCTAATCCTTTATTCGCCTTCAAATCTGATGAACCAGTTAAGTACTGTTTTGTGGGATTCCAATCAAAACATGCAATATAAGTTTTCAACTGATTGCTTTACTTTGGTCATAGTTTTTGTGTTTGTACTGCAAGTTTTGTACTGCTAGTGGGAACTTAGAATGGTTTATCTGAAAATGTAATCCAACAACTCGGTCGTTGGCACTCAAAGACGTTACATTAAAATAAATGCATTCAGGTTTTAAATTCCACACTTGATGTTAAGAATTCCAAGCTAAATGTTTCCCTTATACATGTATTGTCATTGACTACGGTAAGAGAGAAGTGAGCATATGGTTGTTTCTCTCCAGAATTTAATTAGGATCTGATAAACTTTTTACATCCAATTTCAGTGATTTAACATATAAATCAGTTCCAAACTAAATGACCCCTTAAACTTGTACTGCCATCGACTATTGAAACAGATAGTCAGCATATGGTTGTTTTTCTTGAGAATTTAATAGGATCTGATAAACTTTTTTCATCCATTTCAGTGACTCAACGTATAAAGCAATTCCAAACTAAATGTTTCCCCTTATACGTGTACTGCCATCGACTATCAAAAGAGAGAAGTCAGCATATATATAAATCAAGTCTATTAGGCCAGCTAATGGTTCCTGTGATAAAATGTAAAAGCATCCTATCAAAATGAAACAACAAATTTAAACCTTCCGAGGTCAGCATTTAGCTGCTTTAATAAAATAGTACTTTGGTCAGTGATCTTGCAAAGTGTTCGCTTTGAAAATTAAGTGCTAGTTAGATGCACATTTTACTCTTCATATTGGCCTTAAATTTGCGAGCTAATATACTTGAGGAAAGCACCCAGCTGCTCATAAAATTTATGTATGGTAGTTGGAATTCAGCTTTAAGTTTGGTCTTGGGAATTGTGTATCAGGTCAGCATATGTCTGTTTACAAAATTGTATCATGTCATGAGCTTAGAAGTTCAAAAATTTGTGTATCAGTACCGAGTTTTACTAAAGGTCGTAAATTTTGCCGTAGACGTAGACGTAAACGTAGACTTTACGACTGAATTTACGTGTGCGTAGATAGCGTTTTACTAAAGGTCGTATCTGCGCCCGTAAACGTAGCCCTACACGTAAAGATTCTCGTAACTTACGACAGGAACTCTTCAGTAAAAAGTAGAAAAACTAACCTAGCAACGGAAGCTACGCATGCGTATATGAGCTATAATATTCACATGAATCAAGAAGAAACGTTAATTAACTGAAATTAATAGATAGTGATTAAATAAAAGAAAATTTAGAAATATGACTGGGTTTCTTGATTATCAAATTAATTTTGCCGACAAAAATTTAATTTTCCGAGGTGTTTTTTTTTTAATGATTTTAATTAATTTGCTATCAAAGAAATATAAACAATAAAAAAAAGGCTTTACTTCTAAATAAAAAAAAATCAGAAAAGATGTCAGTTGTTATATTTGATTATCCATTTAATTTAGAAATATAATCCTAAAATGGGAGAAAGATAAACATTTAGAAACCAATCAACAATTAATAACCCGATAATTGCATATATTTTTTTTTTAAATCTTTTTTCCAGGCTGATTGCATAAGATTACGAGTTAGGTTATGGGCATATTGAAAAGTTCATACAGCACATGTATCTGCGCGCTACATTTGACTGCCCGCATTGAAAAATAAAACGCTGAAATTGAAAAAAAGCTTTCCTCTTTATGTATTTCAATAAATAGCTGAAAAAATTTTACATAGTCGTGCATTATAACTCTTTGGAGATTAAAAGCCCATGTATTCTTCATGATAGAAAAAACAAAGTATTAATATTATAGTTTTCTTAATTAAAATATGCAATTGTTTTGCTAAACTCTCTCGCTCTCTCTCTCTCTCATTTCTTTTTTCAAAAAAAATTTAAAACAGAAAAACAACAAACCCACAATTGACCCCCATAGATTGTTATTTTTAATTCTCTCTCTCTCTCTCTCTCTCTCTCTCTCTCATATCTGTGGTTTTTTTTTTTATTTTATTAATGTAAAAGGGCAATGTTATTTACGATAATATGTCACAGAAATAAGCACATGATCCCTGAAAAAAAAAAGATTTTCAGAAATTTATTTTTTTTTTTACATACAATGAATAAGTAAGTACTGATAAGAGTATACATTATAATATGCAACATGTCTGCATGTAAAAAATTCTTTCCCAAAGATGTGCATTCTTTTTGCATTCTTAAATTATGACGTAATTTTTGTATACATTGCGTAAATTCTTCTATGACATCATATGGCTCCAGGAAAAAAGAAAGAGCTTTCAGTGTGTGGGTTTTTTTTTTTTTTTAAAGAAACGATGTTATTTACTCGGTAAATAAAATTTTGAAATATTTTTTAAAAAGTTTTTCCAGTAAAGATGTACATGTAGATGCAGGCTTCATATTTATACATGTAACATGATAGTAAAATAAATTGCAAGTCAGTGCACAAATTTAACAAGCGATGGAAATTGAATGTTTTGTTGTTGTTGTTTTCAATTTTATATTTTCTTAAAAGTACATGTTATAACGTAATACTTATTTAACTGGGTTGCCTGTTTTTACGAGTCTTTTTTTATACACGATACAGTACAAAAATTTAATAACTGATTCTATAACACCCACCCACCCAATTTCCACCATTCTTGTGCCTATTGGATTTTAAAACAATTCTTTTTATAAATATTCGAGACTTCAAAATTATTGTAGAGTTCATATTTTAAGTTTGAGTATGTCCATTACGACATTTTATTGCACAAGTTGATATGTAATTATATTCCGGCGATGAACTTTAAAAGAAATCATGAAAGATAAAAATTGTGACATGAGATTATTAATGGCAAAATTATTGACTTTTGTCCCCCCAAAATACGCTCAAATTAAAATACCAGTTTTATTCATAAAGTTACAGTAATATGTATATGGCTACGTGTTTTTCTGTGACTGCTATAGGGCACAAGTAGATTTTCACGTAAATCTACGTCAAATCGTAAGATACGATCTTTAGTAAAACGCAAAACCGTATAAGTTAAAGTATAAGTATAAGTATAAGTACATGTATAAGTTACGGCTACGTCTACGCTTACGTCTACGTTTTGACTTACGACCTTTAGTAAAACTGGCAACAGGTCAGCGAACAGCTGCTTATCAAAACTGTATGTCAGTTGGAGCTCAGCAGGATTTTTTTTTTATGAATTTTGTGCATAAGTTCAGCATATGGATGTTCATAAAATATTAATTGTAAAAAATGAGCTCATGTTGTTTATGAGGTAGCATATGGTCTCTTTTTTAGTCTCGTTAACCTTATGTTATTCACAGTTTAGTAACCTTTGTCCTTTATATTTTGTTACTTATTCAGATATAACTTTTTGATTATGTGGGTTTTTAATGTTTATGCTTATTTAGTCCATACGTTTACATGATATTCAGTACACAATGTTATTATCTGTTAAAGAACATATGTTTTGCTACAATTAATATTGAGCTGTATATAATTTATGAAATGCCTTTCCTTGGGTGGCGCTGCATGCTTCATGCAAGCATTTTGCATGCTGTGTGGCCTCTTTGTTTACGCCACCTTCTTGTTACACAAACTTGGTAACAATAGCTGGGATAAGCACTAAGTCGCAATATACCATATCTAAGTTGAAACTAATCATTATTTGGCCTTATCCCAGCTATAATTTACATGATTGTATGTAATATTGTATATTTATGTGTTTTTGTTCACTTTCTTCATTTATCTGGTCAATAAATGACATTTTCACTCAACTCAAGTTCTCGAGTCTTCACTAGTTTTCAAGTAACAAGAACAAGCTACGGAAAGGCTTCTCATATTGTGAGAGTTACTTTTATTAGTGGAAAAGTTGTGGATATAAATACAATTTATTATTATTGAATGTTTTTTTTTTATTTCTTTACAATTGGCAAAATGCCAATCCTCATATTAGGGGTAATTTCTGACAATTTGGTTTAATTTAATTTCTAATTTCATTTTTTTTTTTTCAATCTTAATTATGATTTCAAGGAAAATTGTTACATGTTTTCATATCCTACAACAATTGTTTATAATTTAAAGTACTATTTTTGACTTTGTAACCAATTTGAGTTTGAGCAAATTTTACGAAAATTGGCATTTTGTAAACCCCCATATCTCAATTATTTTTTATTTCCCAAGCTCAATATTGTGCAAAGATAAGGTTTGTAGTTATATTTATACAATCAAATCAAGAAAATTAATTTTAAAGATTGGTCTTGGAAGATTTCGGGCATAAAATTTGTAGTACTTTGGGCAATTCTTGAAAATTGGCATCATGCGAATTTTCAAGAGTTATCTGCCCTTTGATATATTGCATATTTGATTTTGAATAATGAATGTCAATTTCGAAAGAACATAGCCATATATTACTTCAAAATTCCGTAATTGAATTGCAAGTTTAATTTTGAGTTAGATAAATCAAAATTTGTATTTTACCATGTTTCTTGAATTTTTTAAGTGCATTTGCACTTAAATGTGCAAAAACGAGGTGGCACTGCCTACGGCTGCCATGTTGCAAGAAGGGAATTTTTTTGGTCATTTTTGAATAATATATTATAAAGTCTAACTACCCACAAAATTTCATTATGATATGACAACCTTCGATTTCGACAGTTCTGCATGGTTTTCTCGCGGACAGGCTATTAAAAATAAAACAATTTAAGTTAGTAATACAAATACTATTTTATTACGCGAAATCCATTGGTTCTTCAATCAAACTTGACTCTGCCTAAATTCAAAGGGGTTAATATCACCAAGGCATCTTTTGCACTTAGTTCTGGAACATATCCTTCAAGGAATCTTCGATGGCCTCTTCTTACTTTCAGTTTCTGCATAACCAGTTTCCTCAGTTGTACATGTAAGTCCCTACAGGTTCCTGTGCATTTCCACTGAAACCAATGTTCTGTGAAATTGCCCTCGAAAGACCACGTGACAATCCTTCCTCCCCGCGATCAAACTGTATTTCAAAAGTAAACATTACGTAAGTGTAAAAATACCAATTAAGCATTTAACGCTACATCTATAACGAATTATATGTTACAGAATTCAGATGACCTGTACATCAGTGAATATATATACGTCAATTCCAATAATTCACTGGGGGAACAGTTACTTCCTTTTCTTCTAAGAAGGTTTATCGCTCTACCGATTGAGATACGGTGCGCCTTAATTATTACAAAATAAAATTTTGACGAAAAAGGTATTTTCAAGAGTATAACAATATTAGCAACTACCGTCAGAGGTGGAAATTCTTTTTAAACATATTTATTTCAATTTTTGTAAATAAAAATCATGCACAATCAAATTATATAAATGTATGCAACCATATCGTCTCTTTGCATGTTTATCAATGTTTAGGCAAAATCCGATTAAGAAGTGCGTACGCTGTTGTGAAAAAAAACAATTGAAAGACAATTAAATAACATTTTAGTTTTAATTACATCAGACTTGAAAGACACCGAATCCTTACTTTAAATTCATACTAAATGAAGGGATTAAATCTAAATGACCAAAGTCTTTTTGAATAAATCCTTTGAGAAATGTGTCCACGTAAATTTTATCAAATTGACGCTTTCTCAAATTTCTATTTTGTTATCGATAGAAAACTACATGTGGTTATCTCTAAAACATAAAATTGTGTAGTTTTACAAACCTTTCCTGAGGTTGATTTTTCTGCCCAATTCCGAACTAGGTTGATAAATCTAACAATGTCTGTCATTCTTTGATCACGCTCATAAATAGACTGTCTTCTTATGGATGAATTATTTACTCTTCGGGAAGTCAGAAAATGAAACGGCTAATTAGGTGATTTTTGATTAAGTATTATTGGGATATTCACCTCAAACAGATTTGAATTTGTACCGAAAGTACGCACTGAATTCCCAAATCAAAAATTTAAATCTTTATTTAAAATATGATTACATGCTTCCTTGTTGAGAATTGAGAATCCATTGTCTATATATACAAAGATTGCCAAGTTGATAACCCTTTTTGCATGTCAGTAATATTCATATTATATGCATTTAATCTAACATAAGTTTTGCTTCGGCATTATACCAACTCTCAAACAAAAGTTCATGTCCTTAAATTGACAAACAATTAAAATTGTCTGCAATTAAAGGAACTTTCAGTAAATAAACAAAGTAGAATTTGTCATGCATATCATTTTCTCTGTCTAAATTAAGTTCTTATCAAATGCAAAATGTGCAACACATAGCCATTTTTTTTATACAAATAATGATAAGTCAGGTTCAAATTCACCTTTCTTAACAAATTTATTTGCATGCTTTTAATTTTGTGGATGCATAGAGCAATTTATTACCGTCTTCCTTGGAAGACGGTATTGTATAGTTGAAGTTTTTTATAGTGTTCGGACTATCCACTTCCACTATTTTGTGATTGGTAGAAATTGCATGATGAGAAATTTTTCAATTATTTCATTGGTTGAAATGCTGTTCAAGGCAAGGGAGATAACTTTCTGATGATCTATTTTTCGTACGACTTAACAATTTTGCAAGATTTCCAATCTTAAAAAAATGACAAAACGAACAACAAAATCAGCAGTAGTTATTTCTTAAAAACATGATATTTGTTATAGCAATAAATAAAAAGGTCTCTTTAATTTCATTATAAATAAAATTTGATAGTTTGCAGTCTTTACAATTTATTATATTCTTTTCCCCTTTCTTGTTTGAAGAATGAATGGGAATCAGCCAAGGTTTGCCGAAAGCTCTCGGTCAGTCAAAGTTTACGGAGATGACCGAGCGACAACCGTGGTAGGGCTAATGCCCGTAAAAAGCTAATTTAGAAATTCAAAAGAATTATACGGCCTGTTAAGTGTAGATCTGTTTACTTTTTAAAATTGTTGCTAAAGACGGTAAGCCTTTTTGAAAGCTCTACTTGTACAGATATTAAAAATAATTCGAAATATTTGTAAAATATTGTATTGCAGAAGTATGTACTATTTTATATGATAAATAACACTGTGTACGTACCGGTGCATCCCGTGCTAATATTACAAGTATTGACACTGCAGTTGCAGAGGCTAAGACAGCTTTCTCCAAAATATGGATAAGGACAGGCGTTACTGCAATTCACTCCATAATATCCACGACGGCAACCAAAAAACAGAAAATTATTTGGAATTATAGTAATCAAGTTTTTTCTACATTTTTTCAAGATAACTTTTAAAGAACGTACGGAAACAATTAAAAAGTCATGCCCAAATTCATCAAATATCGTAAAAATAATGATAAACAAGAAACACCTACTGACACAAGCCTTCAGTTCTTGATCCCACACTGTATCAGGACAGCATCCGTTGTGGAACACAACTCTACAGGATTTATAAAAGTAGAATATAAACTTTAATAAGCAGTTTGGTTTTAAAATATAAATTATATTAAGTACGATTTTTTTTTACTTTGAACATGGTCCTTGATCAGCAGAGGATAAATTTACGAAGATCAAGACGAATATTGCTGATTTTCCAGCCATCACAAACACAACCTAAGGATGTATCATTTCAATGAAGAATGTTGGTCATAATAATGCACTTACTTACAATATTCTGAAAAAAAAAGTTCGCTTCCTAGTTTACATTTTTGAAAAACCATTCTTCCGCACATTTTTCCGCACAATCCGATTTTACAGATATAAATTTTGTAATACTTACATATTTTGGTATTTGAGGAAGCTATGATGGAATTCTTTTCTGCGAAAAAGGTTCATTCTCTATAAGGCCATTTTCCGGCCTACGACAAAATCACTTTAAAATGTGATTTTATATAACTATAATCATTCTAATTCATGATTTTGATGTTTGTTTTTCACCATCGATCATCTAAGTCACGTGATTAAGAGAAAAAAAAAGGCTGTAGGTTAAAGAAAAATTGAGGGTAGGTCTATTTAAATCAAGTTTTTATGCATGTTTCTGAATGTAAATGATCAAATATTGCCTATTTATATCGGAAATACATCAGACCCACATCAGACCTAAGTAATGAATTTGAAGATTTTTTAAATTTAAGGTTCAAGATACTTTTTATGACAAGAATTCCGATGCATCCAAATTTTGCATATTTTGAACTTAAATCTTTATGAAAATCACACTGAATGGCACTGAAAAAAAGTTTGATTTGCTATTTATTCAATGTTGCAGTTGATGAAACAGGAGTTAGTCAGCATGGTTAGGAAACAGAATTGTGTGTGCTAAAATAACAGAGGACGTTAAATTGCGTAAGAAGTTGGATGGTAATGACTGAGGGACGATGTCTGTATCGGATGATCTATGTGTAATTGTATTTCATTTCTATGGATGTGGTACTTATTTTACGCATAAAATTACCATGTTAGAAATGAGGTTTCTAAATTTTTTAAGAACTCTAAAAGTCATGTATCAAAAGTTAAAAGCACTGAATGGATTTTAATTGTGATTAAATAAAACTGAAGTGGTATTTAAGAAAAGGAATTCAACAATTGCCAAAAATAAAGAATTAACAGCATAAGAATATCAATGCAAGTACATGATGACTATCCATATACATATAAATATTCAATACATATAACTCAGAGCGGTTGCATTAAAATATACATCTCTATAAGTTAAATGAAATAACGTCATAAAATGGATCTGCTTTTATTTAATTACTCGTGTTGCAAAATATATTCAATAAAAAAATGCCATCTTAACTTTATGTATTTACATGCATAAAAGTTGAGCCCCCCCCCCCTTCCGTGTCTGACGGAACAACATAAAATTGAGCAGAATTTTAACAGTTCCTTCAACTATACATATCAGATTCTGAAGTTTTCGTATATATTGGTATACGGACGTAAGAGTTCTACAACATCACAGGTACAAAATAGACCCTTAGGGTTTTAGGTTAAATTCAGTCTCTTGCTCAGTGCAGCGTCAAAAACTTGCTTAGCACGGATAGTGACAGTTCCATACCTTTTGTCTTTAGCATGTAAAGTAAATGTTATCTGTCTTTTGGATATTACCTTTTTTAAAAAAAAAGGCCCGTCCCGCATTGGGCGTTGGTTATCAATGCAAATATGCATTTATAAACACTTGACTTTTGTTGCAAATAAGTTTTTAAATGCAATAATTTTGAGATTAAATGCAATACATTTTGCGTTCAATTGCAATAAGTTTTGCCTTTAATCACAATAATTTTTGCCTTTAATAATATTGCTATAAAAACGATTTTTTTTTCTTTTTGTTTTTGAAGGCAATGTATTTCTGCGTTTAAACGCAATGATCTTTGAATTCAAAAGCAATCACATCTATCTATCCTTGAAGAGTACAATGAATTCACACATACGATATTTTCCTTCTTTCTTGTACAGCATCTTATTCAGAAAATTGCTTATTATTTAGCTTTATAGAATCAGATTTTTCTGAACAAGCATTTTTTGAATGGTTAAGTAATTGGTGTGGATAGAGAAGAGAAAGAAGTGTGGATCTACAAAGACACAGACAGCCTAAAAAGAAACATACATATATTTCTAGCTTGACATGTATACCTCAAGTAAATATCTAAGTTCCTGTTAAAGTTTTCTTACAAACACAAATTACATTTCCAATATTGTTGTGTTTATTTAATTTAAACTTTAAAAGTATGCAAAGAATTTTAAAGGATGTTCGAAATAAAAAAAAGTAAAGGAAACAACTTATGTATTGTTTAGACAGATGTATATTTGCGCATTATGTATAAAAAAGACAATAGTGGCAGGGTCCCTCTGGTAACCACATACCATCCCCGTCCTTAAGAACCTTAGCAGTATCCTTCAAAAGAACCTACCAATTCTCCTTGCAAACAAACGAAGAGGTTTTTAAGGGGTAAGAACCAGACTGGACAACCCATTACCTAAAGGGGGCTTTAAAACTTGCTCTGACAGAAGATGTCTTCCTTGTAAAAACAGCACTGTCACAGACAGTTTTAACAGCCCTGTTACAGGTCGCAGCTACAAAATACTAAGGAATTTGTCCTGTCATACAGACAACTGCATTTATCTCATTAGTTGCAAAGTTTGCTCGTAACAGTATATTGGTGAAACAGGAGATCTCCGCAGGAGAGTCAATAACCACCGTTCGACCATTAGGACCCAAAAACTCAATGAACCCGTTGGGGAACATTTCAACATTGAGGGTCACAAATGGGAAGACATGATAGTAGTGGTGATTGACCATGACCCAAGATGGACAGACGCTCAGAGAAAAAGCAAAGAAAAGTTCTGGATGCACAAATTGAAGTCATTCCGCTCTAATGGTATGAACAGACTGAATGACTTCACCAGAATGAAGGTAAATTACATCCAATTCCTGATTATACTAAACAAGATTATTCTCTCAATTAAGTGTACACTCTATAGCTAATTTGCGTCACCAACTCTCGAGCAACCCACAAAATTATGTATTGCTTACGCCTTTGTTAATTATTTTTCCCCGATAATTAGTCCTAAAATATTTCAAAATTTATAATAGATCATAATTCATATGTCAAAATATCCCTGCTATATAATTTTTCTTTGATTATTCTTTATCAAGTATAGTTACGCCATTTTGAGAGAATGAAGCAATGTACGATTTAATGATTCTCGCAATTAATTAACATAATTAATTCGTTCAGTTATGTAAATCGCACTTTACCCGAGTATACCCGATAGACCGGACGTATTTCATAGGCGTTTGGATTTCTTTCTTAAATATTGTTCTTACAAATTTCCAATTCAAAATGTCACTAAGTTTATAAATAGTTGGTTTTTAGTAGTAGTGCTAGTTGTTTTTGTTTCTCTTTTTCCTTTGTCCGTATGACTTTTTAACTTTTTTCTTTGTCCTGAGGAAGGGACAGGACGTCCCGAAAATTGGACATTTTTTATTGTTCGTGTCGGTCATTTTTAGTGCTTTATATATGCGCATTATGAATAAATATGTATATTCACAACATTTCCTTTTGATCACATACAGTAAACACGAAAAGAGAGATGGAATCATATGAAATCAAAATTAAATGAAATGAAAACAGATTGATCGATGTATACCATCAAATTGATGTGTCTATCAATACCACTAAAAATTTCCTAATTAGTTATGATACATGTACGTAAATGTGTAAGCAATTGATTAATGGCTTCGTTTTGTGTTGGGTTATAATGATTTTAAGAAAATGTGGTTGTTAGAATGCCATTGTTTAACTACAGTTCTCAAAACGACAACATTTTGCGAAATGACACAGAACCAAACGGTTCGTCTCTATAGAATCGGCCAATAAGATTTGCACAGATGGAAAGATTGCCTCCTAAAATACTTGAAAAGTGCTGCTAGAATCTTGAGTTAAGGATGGTTCATCTGTAAAAAAAAAATCAAAAACATCGGGTATGGTGTTATTCAAATGTGTGGAATGTGTGGGATTCTAGGTGCACATTAAGGCAAAATAGATGTGTTTTTATCTACATTACTTACTTAAAGATATTGATAATCTCCGGGGTATTGTTGTTCTGTTAGCATTTTTATTAAGAAAATTTTCACTATTGATAGAAGTCACATGATGCCGTGGTGGTAGTGCACGTCGTTAGAGGCTCTTTTTTCTTTATGCAGTAGATAAAATAGTTTACATTTATCAGCGGTTTTCGTAAATCATGAAACTTGATTTTCTGTAAAAAGTCTAAATTTCCCAAAACAATGACCTACATTTATATGTGTCCTTAACATACCCTCGTTGTATACGTCAATGAGGATTTTTGAATGACTGATTATATTTCAGTTTATTCTCATGGCATCTGTCTTTCTATATCTTGAGTCCAATAGAGCACGCTGAAAATTGTACTCCTCAGGCGGCTAAATATCGTAATGACCTCGAAAACAGTAATAACTGTACAATATACTTTAAACAACAGTGTTCACTCACACCTGTACGATCTTTTCTTCTTTTGTTTTTGCCGGTAGAAAGAGGAAGCATTTATTTTAACTTCTAGTATGTAAATAACATCTTATTTCTTTGAATTTCATACAAATTAAGCCTTATATTTTTTTCCCTAAAATATGTCATATATGAAATCAAAATTCATTCTTTTTGAATCATAGGAATTCTCTGAAGTAAGAATACATAAATGATTTTTTTTCTCTCATACGACCTCCTAAATGCTATTGTGACGTCTTTAAGTTGTGCATTTTCCATTATTTTCTTAATTTCTTATTAAAATTGCAGAAGACATACATTTTCAATGGAATTTTATTTCAGAAAACATACTTTGCCACCGTTGCCAGGAACAAATTTGACATATGTGATTTTTCATGGCAGTTTACACAATATATCAAAAAATTAAAATGGGTGACGGTGGCAGACACTATTTTCTTAAGGAAAATTAGCAGAAAATGTGTCAGTTGATAGAATTCAATAAATACCTATGTCGAAATATCTTGGAACACAAACTAAACGTCTAAAATATCATTGCCGGAGCGTACACAATGATAAACTATATTTTCGCTGGTACAAGAATAATGAACATCATCGCATTTTAATTATGTTTATCTTTTTGATTGACTCTTTAACCACTACTAAGCCAACTAGGAAATTGATTTGAATACAATTTTCGTGAATACCCAGCACCGTGGGGATCCAGGTTAGAATAGGTCTTCAGTACCCCCTTGCTTATCCTAAAAGGCGACTAAATGGGGCGGTCCTTCGGATGAGACCGTATAAACCGAGGCCCCGTGTCACAGCAGGTGTGGCACGATAAAGATCCCTCCCTGCTCAAAGGCCGAAAGTGCCGAGCATAGGCCTGAATTTGCAGCCCTTCACCGGCAATGGTGACGTCTCCATATCAGTGAAATATTCTGGAGAGGGACGTTAAACAGTATACATTCGTGTATACCCAGGCGTAAAAATAAACACGAATTATATTTCTTCGTCATTATAAAGTCATATTGATGGTACAAAGACGTTAGTATGAATATGTTATTGTATAAGGCAAAACGAAATTCAATCATTGTGACTATTTTTGTGGCTTTTAAATATGTAGGTGTAAATATAGATAAGAATTGTAAAGTGTAGATTACCGGTGTGCAATCACTTGCACGTGCATATAGGCATATTTTTTTCTTGAAGCACGCTTGTGCCCTTCATGTAAACTGCCTACGTGACACTCAAATGAACAAAACGTAAAAATTCTCATAAAACAATTTGGCTAAATTGAAATTGACTTAACTTTAAAACATGCAAAATATTGTGGAAGGAACTCGAAATTGTTCAAATGATTTCTTTTGGAGATAAGGTGCAAGTGTGGCTGCCAAATGGGATACATTTTTATAACTAAAAATATATAAGATATAATTAATTCCACAAAAAATCTAATTAAGATGCTATTTTTTTGATTTGGCTTAAAAATTTAGTTTGGTTACATTTTTTTAATAAATTATTTGTCCATGGGGTTTTCGATGCAACTAAGCAGAGGATGAAATTCTACATACACACTCTTGGTTCAAAATAGCGATAACATTAAATGCCTTTTTCGCAGTTGCCAAATGTTTCAACGTAATTAAATCATTATCTGCTACAAAAAGTAGTACTCTGGGGTCAAGCGATGGATCTCTCTCAATATTCTCAATATTCAATTATACATCGGGGACAATAGATGATGGAAACAGTGTAAACGTTAACAGAAGCTCCCTTGTCAGAAATTTGGTGCTTTCTTTCCTACTTTTGATCCTGAAACAACAATAAGTAACGCTGTCCTATGTGACTTCAAAATATCTAACTTACTTAAAAACGGTACTATGTAGTTAAATATGTGTACCCTTTCTGCCCAACTAAACGCTTTTCACCTGTTTTTTTTTTTAAAGTCAAAGTGAACAGACACGTGAAAATCTAAATCAATATTATTAAGTATGTACATTTACATGTATATCTTTTATTAAACTGATTGCTTTTGCTGGTTGTATTTTCATTAAATATAAATACTTGGTTATGTAAAGTTTGATGTTTATCTTACCTGAACGAAATACTTCTCTGATATTTTTGATGTTTCTGCCGCTGTCTTCGTTCTTGCTATTTACACTTTCATTATCAAAAAACTAAGCCAATTTGAATCAAACATGATATAGGGTATCCTTGGTAGAAGGGAAGTCAAGTTTTATTAAAAACTCCCGTCACGTTCTTTTCCAGAAAAAAAATGTGTGACATTCGAAATGAAGTACTAAATGTTTAAGTGGGAATGCTTTTGTAGATACATGTACATTTCATAGAGTACTTATTAATCTTTCATCATTCGGGTAAAACGCTATCAGATATCGAAGTTCTAGGCATTATAATTTTTTGGTCAGTGAATTGAGTTTCCCATCAAAATGTTGCAAATGCTTAAGTGGCTGAGATGAGGCAGGCTAAAGTCTACCATTGCAAACTTTTAAGTGGATTTAGTGTTGCACAAAACATAATGCCTTCTCTACACCAAACTCCCACAACATGGTTCTACAAAAGACACAGAAATACGACAGACCAATCGTGTCATCAGAAGCAAAGTATCATTTCAATATCTTGCATAATATCATTAACGTTTTTCATTGACGTCAACTACAGCATTAGCTATCCCGAAACTGCAGAGAATATCTACGAAGATCGTATGCAAATTACTATGGAAAACATAATTATCGACAGAGTAAAAATTTTTGCCATTGTTTGGCCCAAAAGCTAGCAACTACATGTTTCCCGACCTCTAATGCACCGAGCAACAGATCACTAAAGTATGACCACTACTACGTCGCCTCTCAATTTTGTTGAATTATTAGTTAAAATTAACTATTGCAAAGCCTGGTTTAAAAGTGCAAACGCTTCATAATTGGTCATTTACAAGAACTGCCCCTGGAGGTTGATAGCTTTGAAGGTGCTACAGGATTAATAAAACGGTGTTGCAGTATATATATACATATGTAAGTAGGACTGATGTGATTTATATTCACAGACATATATGGCAAACAATTTTCTATCGATATACTATCTGCATACCGGTATTTCTTTCGAATATTGCAACAACCTGACGCCGTTTTTCAAACTGACAATAGATAGTTTTCGATAGGCCTAAATTTAGCGAAAGTTACCTCCCGTTGGTCGCCATATTGGAGGTCGACTCAGTGATTTTCCCTTTTTGTCTAACCAAGTTTAAGACGTTGTAGCAGATATATTTGGTGGAAAATCTTTAATAAATAATTTTTTTTTAAATAAATAAGGCTTCCAAAAATTAATATATTTCAGAAAAATAAAGATTTCTAATTCAAAATAGCAAATACAAAAATTTTTTAATTGGTTGAACAATGAAGGAATATGAGCATTTGGACCTCCAGTATGGCGGCCAACGGGAAATAACTCCTGGTGTATCGAAAACTATCTATACAGAGACACATATGTTTCGTTAGACAATAGCATAATTACAAAGACAGAACATCCTGCGCCGACTTGTTCATCTAATCCACCAGACCAGATTTAAACTCAGCTGAGAATGCATTGGACAGAATGGATAAGTTTGATACGCCAAAGACATCGGATCCTCAGACCCTGTAACACTTTGCAAAGCATTTATCCTCAGACCCTGTAACACTTTGCAAAGCATTTACATTTAGATGAGAAAATCTTAACCGTAAAGTACTGATTGTACATTGTTTATTATCGAGTAAATTGTAGAACAACTTTTAACAACATTCCCATATTATCATTTTATTAATTGTTTTTTTTAAGAGTGTCATAAACATTACTGTTAATTTTTTTTTTTTTTTTTTTTTTT
>PRKT01001461.1:42584-53720 GCA_003671525.1 Saccostrea glomerata
GGAGGGTAAGTGCGTATTTGTATTAGTTTTTATTTGTTTCATAAAAATATTGATATCATCTTTAATGGACAAAAAAGTTTAAGTTAATTAAGATGTTTTCTTTTTTCAGATAGTACATTAATATAAGAGATCGCTTTTAATTCAATTTAGTGTGTTGTATTGCAATGATTGTTATCAGTCAAAAAATGTCGCAATGATAAAAGGGAAAGGTTATGGAAAACATTTTACTATTTAATGAAAAAATGAAAATTCCAACAATATTCGAGGTGTAATTAATTATGAAGTGTGAAAATTATATCTTGACATTAAAATCTGCTGCTAGAATCCTTCTTCTCTATCACAGAAATAATAATTCCATGCGTATGAATGAAACCGTACACTTTTTATTTACATATTCTACATACGATTGAAAAAAATCCCAATGATTCCCGTGAAGAAACGGGCTATTTTCGATAACTCATAAAGACTAAGAGTTGATATATCTATTTTGAATTTGTATGGAAGATTATATCACTGGGAAAAAAGTACAAATGTATGTGGTACAGATATGCACGTAGCAAGACCCGTATTGCCCGGGATATTTTTTCGGAGATTCCCTCCCCTCCGACTTTTTTTTTTCTTTTGCTTTGCTGTATATAGAATTAATTTGCGTTGACTGTGATTGGGCCCTTACAAGTCTGGAAGTACAAAACTACACGTAATACGATTTTTAGATAAATATGATAGATAAAACGTGTTTTTCAGTTAATAATTTGAAAGTTGATACATATTTCAAACTGTAAATAACTGTCGTTGTTGACTGTTTCTGTTGTTCTTAAACATTGTAAAAAAAAAAATATGGAGGCGATGCAGTGAACCTGATAATTCAAGCTGGTGACCGCGACCTACCTTGATATTTTTATCATCAAATAGAAAGGTTTACTTATAAAAACACGTCGGGTTCCTCCAGCATCCTGTATTCAGTAAAATTACGAAAGAACTAGGTAGGAAGCTTAAAGTCTTATTTTGATGATTTGCACACTTGATGCTATTGAAACAGTAGAATTTCAACCAAGATATTTCAAGACGCTGAATGTATCAACAGAACATGGCTTTTTTTTTTTTCGTGTATAAGACAAATGTACTTCCTCTTTTAAACTATTTTAAAGCACACTTTTGTGATTTTGTGATAGACTTGAAAATTTTTCTCTGTAGTAAAGCACTACTTTAAAATTTTTAAAAATGTTTCATTCTGGAAGGAACTTTCTTAAAACTCCTTATCTCTTTTATTTTTTCCTCCTTTTTGTACTCACTTTGTCAAAATGATAAAATAAAATAAGATTTTATTTTTAAGTTTACAGCGAGATTATTTGAAAAAGAGATCGTTGAAAGATTTAAAGCCACGAACCATCGAAATGCAACTTTACCAAAAAAAAAAAAAAAGAAAAAAAAAGAAGAATTTTAATGAAGATAGCTAAGACTTGTAGATTTTCAGACCTGGTTTCCTTTCTTAGATATCTTTAATACTTTTTAAAGAAGAGATTTGACAGTATGGCATTGTTTTGAATGACATTAACATGAGGAAGATCATTATTTGTAAAGTAACGACATGATATCGTAACGTCGTACAAAATCCTTTGCATTTTACAGGAAATGCTTACCTTTGTGCATCTGCAATAAATTCTGAAAAGTTTTTAAATTAATTGTTAAATCTTACGAAATATAACTTAAAACCAATACAAAGTGAAGCCCAGTGCAGTAATTGTTAAATCTTTTTCCTAGAAAGAATCTAGGCCTACTACATGTAAAAAGAAATAGAATTATCAAAGTGAGTATGCTTTGTGTGTGACGAACCCCGATTTATTCGTGCACTTTGACAATGAAATATATGTCTTGCAGAATTCGTGAAGTTTTAAAGAAAAAAAACAGGGGAGGGGGTGGTTGTTGTAAGTGCATGTAACAGATGATTTTGATTCCAAAAACAAGTATATATAGATTGAAGCCCTAAATACGAGTTTTCTTGTTATACATGTATTATATCTTAGTCCGCTAGTTACATTTTATATTGATCTTTTTACTTATATGCTCTACTTGATATGCATTGGTACATCGTAACATGTAGTATATAATTGACCCCCGCTAGTTTTGAACGCACAAGGTTGAGCATCCTATCTATGCTTAATAACATATCTATAAAAGAAGACAGCATTCGATATCATATCCATACATATGCTACATGTAACCAATCAATTTCGTTTTGCTCTTCCGTTTCGGAAAATGATAAACTAAACACAAAAACTAATACATACAAACAAGCGATATCTTATATCTTCTCCCAGTACGTATTAAGGTAGGATTCTTCTCACATTTCTTGTATTTAAAAATTAATGAAATTTTCATAGAATCAATAGGACAATAGCACTAAGTGATGATATCAATGAGATTAAATTTGACCGTTTAATATTAGAGGCAAGGTCAGGCCAAGGTCATTACCTTTTCCTGGACATTAAGAATAAAAAAATTACTCTTTCCAATCATGCGATCCCTAGCTACTTGTTATTCAAACATTGAATGTTTTTCTTTTTGCATAAACAGATACTACATGTACCATATAGGCCTATTTGATGATTTTACCAAATTGACATGGACACTTTAAATAAAATTGATATTTGCTTATCCGAATTTCCTCTACTTTTCTTGAATTTTAAGGATTTATTAATTTTTTTTATATCCTTCCTATATTTAACTTTTTCCAATTTTCACATATAGTAAAGTTGTCACATAAAGGTACAAAAAGTTTTGATCGTTTACTAAGAGAAAAATAACACTTTTTACTGATTTTTTGGCTCAAATCTGTACTTAGATTTGAAGCATTTAAAAGCCAACATAGTTCTAGTATATGTGAAAAATCGCATTTATTTGATATATTTTGTAACTTTAGTCCCTTATTATTAATTTAACTTATATTTGAAAATTTCGTCTAGTCTTTGATTGCGTAAAAATCATAACTAAATTAAATGTTCTATAATAATTTTGAGAGGCAGAAAAGAAGATATTTTCATACGCCATCATTCCGCCAAAAATATAGTCCCTGCTAGTTTTCAAACGTAGTTTACCTTTTCTATTTAAAGTTGTATAATTGTGATGAGGAAAGAAAAATGTGGTCTTTTAAATATCTTACATCTAAATATATAAGACATATCAACAAATATACTTTGATATCCCATCTAGTCAGAAACCAGAGAAGAATCCTACCTTAAGTACTCGTCCAACGGAATATTTTTTTCCATGCATACTTCAATTTAAAACTTACGTATTGTGGACCCGCCCATTCCCCTTGGGGTCATTATTTTAACAATTATGAATCTACACTATCCCAGGATGCTTATAAGTTTCAGTTTTTAGCCTTTTAGTTCTTGAAAAGATTTTTAAATTGTTACCTATATTCTTCAAGGTAACCCTACTCCAGGGGCCATGATTTTAACATTTAAAATCTACATTACTCCTCGATGTTTCCACATAATTTTCAGATTTTCTGGCCTAGTAGTTCTTGAGAAGACAAATTTTAAAGGTTTTTTCCTGATCTATTTGATTTGAACAATTTAGAATCATCACAACCCCAGGATGCTTTTACATAAAGTTTATCTTTTCTGACCACGTAGGTATTGAGAAAAATATTTTTTTATATTTTCCCTATATACTTCAATGTTAAAATTGGATTCCGTATTGTGGCCTCGCCCTGCCCTTTTTGGTCATGATTTGAACAATTTAGAAACCACATTACCAAACGAGGCTTCTAAGTAAACTTCAGCTTTTCTGGCCCGGTAAATCTTAAGAAGAAGATTTTTTTCATACATGTACTACAATGTAAATCTAAATTCCAGTTGTGACCCCGCCATACACCTGGGGGTCATGACTTAACCAATTTAGAATCTACATAATCCCAAGATGCTTCAACATAAGTTTCAGCTTTTCTTGATCAGCCGTTTTGAGAAGAAGATTTTTAATCTTTTATTCCTATGTACTTCAATTTAACAATCGGATTCCCTATTGTGACCCCGCCCTACCACTGGTTGAACAATTTAGAATCTACGCTAACTCAGAATGCTTCCAAATGTGCTTCATTTTTTTTCTTGCCCAGTAGTTCTTGAAGATTTTTATTTTTTTTTTTGTTCCTATGTACTTCAATGTAAGAATTGGATTCCCTATTGTAGCCCCGCCCTACACCCGGGGATCATGATTTGAACAATATAGAATTTACCCTATCCAGGAATGCCTTGCTACGTAGTTATTAAGAAGATTTTTAAAAGTTTTTCTTTCCTATATACGAGGGTTGTCCCAAAAAGTCGTAGACAATGTTAATAACTTTATAAAGATGCAACTAATCCTAACCAAATTTTGCATAGACATAATATATTCAATGTTCTTTAGAATTGTGAATTTTTAATTATATATCTTTCATATCAAAAATATTGGATCGATTTATATGAAGGCCGATATGGGCTGTCAGCGCACGACCAAAATTCGGAATACTTTAAGCATATAACTTTTACATTTGTTTTTATTTCTTTGATACTATGTAAAAGATTGAACTAAAAATTAAATCACTGAAACCAGAATCAAAATCTAAATAATATGTCAAATTTTCATATAAATAGCATTTAAAACAGACGACTGGCGGCATGATTTTCAAAGTGTTGTTCGAATTGAGATTTATGAAAATGACGTCGTCGAAGGCGTACCCGGCGCACGGAAATGTAATAAATTGTTTTTGGTATGTTTTATATTCATCAGAGACGGGGAAAAAGAGTACCAAAAGGACTTTAAACACTGTTATTTTAATAGAAAAGTTTTTTTTTTTAGTGTGAGATTCAAAGATAGTTTTTCCTCTATACCGGAAAAAGGTTATTGCATGTAGAGCAGAGTACTGATTGTTTAACGCAGACATTTGGGAACGTTCAGGGCCATGAACGTAGTCAAACAAGGTGTTTTCTCCGCTGCCTAAAATGTAAAGTGATCTTTCAACTAATTTTATTTTGACTAAAACTTGAATCTGCTTAAAAACGGACAGTAGTGAATTAAAAATTCCTTTAGTCAAGAGTTTTTTGGCTATTAAAATATTAATTTGGATGTTACTAGCTCCATTAACAGCAGAAAAAAACGACCATTGCGTTATGAGAGACGTAATTTACGCTTGCTTTATATAATATTCTCAGATTCTTGAACTGCGTTATTTATTATAATTCGTCTAGTCCATTCATGGAATAAACTAACCTTGGGGTCGGGAGCTCAATAAGGAAAATTATTACTTTAGCGTTGTATGTCCTTATCCTGATTTAATCAATATTTTGTTTAATTCCACGGAATTTAGCACAACAATTCATGAAACAGAACAAACTCAGGAAAAGGCGTGAAGGTAGTTTACAAGTGACATTTGGTGCGAAAAGAGTGATTCACCCCTTTTTTAGAATATAAATTGACTGATCCAGAAATATAGAAATGCAGAAAAAGGATATACAGGCATGTTGAAACAGTAATCACATTGAGTAATCTGTTCCGCGCAAAAATGTTAAAGGAAGTAAACACTGCAATATTTTGCAAAAGTTATATCATTTTTATCCCCGTAAATTTTTCCCGTTCCTTTTACATGCTAGTTAAAAATGTAAATCAGCTTGCACAAAATCTAGCTCTGTGGGTGTTATCTGTTAGTTTCAAATCATGGAAATATTAATTGTTAAACAGCCTGACACCGTGACGTCATAAAATGAGGAGTTTTGATAAGACTGCTTTCGGACTCGCAAGAAATTTTATGTTTTTTTATCAAAAATATTTGATAGTAAATACACTTCTAATCAATTAAACATATGATATCAATAATTATATGTTTCACACAACGCATTTTCCGGTAACTCAAAGCAAAAAAAGTCCTTGTTTTTCACCGTCCCCTTATTTTGGAGGTCAACAACTAACAGTGCGGACGATAAAGTATCTAAATGCAAAATAATAATAAGAATGATATTAAATTGTAATAAATTTCATAGAAAAATATTTATCCAATTATTTTAGCACATGCTTTTTTTCTTTTCATTATTATTATTTTTTCTTTTTTTTTTTTTTATTTTTTTTTCTATAAAAACTTTTTTAACGGAAAATTTTATTATACATGTAGCTCCTTAAATCAATATTTTACCCTTTTGATATTTCCTATCAATCGTATGACAGTACTTACGATTTTTTTATCAAGTCATTATAGAGTGCTTAAGCGTCCATTTTCGTTGATGTGTCAAAAGCACGAGAAGTGAATGTTGATACATAGTCAATGGGTGCATTTTGTGTCTGATTCATTTATTGTGTGTTTTATTCATACATATGTACAGTCTCCCAGCACAAGGTATTAATACTTTTTTAATTGATTTGAATAATTTTTTTTCTTTCTGTGAAAGATTTTGATTTTTTTTTTTTTGTTTATTTATCTATTTATTTATTATTTAGAATTTTTATTTATTCTAATTATTAAATTATCTAGATAGAACTTTTTCCTCTTTTTTTAAACAATACTTTAATTTTTGTCTGAAACATTTCTTACTAAAATAACAATTTTACCTTTACTTGTAAAAATTTGCAAATATTTAATTGTAAAAGTGTTTTGTCTGTTTATTTAAAAGTTAGCATTAAAAAAATTCTTGATTTGCCTTAAAATTAGCTTTAGGAAGACTGTTTTGTATGAAATAATTTTAAACGATTTACTGTAGTAGTAAATACTGTACTTATGTTCTTTGACTCTTCATGACGCCAGGAAGACAAGTCCTGCGATCTCAATTAAAATATTATTTCAAAAGAGAAAAATGGCTAATTGGTTGAAGTTACATGAACAGAAGAATGAGTACAGAAATAATATAATTTTTTATTGACTTTCCTTGAATGATTTGATTTCCACGCAAATACTTCAAGTCAAAACCAAGAATTTTTTAATGAAAAAATATTAATCATTAAATAATCAAACTGTTTATTCCTCATGGGATCTTTCAAAACATGCAATTTTGAAAAAAAGAATTTCAGATTTACCAAATCATTTTCGCCATTAAAAATCATTTTATTTTTGATAATAGAAACTCTTTGTAGATCCTGTATCGATTGTCGATCCCTTATTATGCGGAAATGATGTAATTAAATTCCCACATTCTAATTTTAGTTTCAGTTTCGCTTTCTTAGGTTTCAGTTGTTTGATTAAACCACACCGGTAAGTGTATTTACTTTGTTTCCTATTGATATAGAATGATTCTTTAAATCAAATATAATTGCAACATTGGTAGGACATTAATTTTACAGTTTGAGCTTCATATAGATTCAACCCCCCTCCCCTTATTATCTTTATAAATTATTTCAATTCGGAGTATCAGACTACATTTATACACAAATTGAGATGTGGCCATATTGAAATGCTTACAGTGAATATTGAACTAAATCAGAAATGATTAAAAATATAAATTACAAGATGTATCAATACATGATATAGATTGTTTATATCTTATGATATATGTTAAAAATATTTCACAGTTCCTGTGATTGTCAAATATTTTATACAGACAGAGATTAGAGTTATGAAGTAGTACCTAAAAATAATAATCCTGAGAGATGGTCTTATTCCAATTTTTACATTAACTTGCGTAAACTTAAACATTTTCAGATCTGTTAACTACATATGTACCATCTGAAACAGGTTAAGGTGACATGTAACGCTTTTCAGTTTTGTTTTCATTTTCAGCACAAAATCTAGTGAAAGCTTCTCGAGTTTCTTTATTTCTGAGCTTTTTTATTATAATTTCTCTGATTTTAGCCAAAACTATGGTTGACTTTTGTGGTCATTTTAAAGTTCAGCAAAAAGCCGAATACTTACTTATTTATTCATTTATTCATTTATTTTTTTTCTTTACTTTTGAAGTCTTTTTCAGAGGCATAAAATATCGGGTATTTATTTATTTTGAATATTTTAAATTTCAATTCAAGTTTTACAGCATGAATTTGAAATTTAAATTACATTATTTCTTTTTTTTAACTAAATATTCGATAAACCCGCATCGTACTTTACTGTTAGTAAAATACAAGTCGGATAAAAATTCTTACACCATGAAAAAATAAACATGTACTTATATGTACATGTACTTGTTTTTTTTTTTTTTATTATTTTTAAATATATACAGTGGACCCTCACTTATCCGGACACTTTGGTTCCCAGTCAATTTGTCCGGATATGCGAAGCGTCCGGATACCTGAATCACTAGTTAACAAAAAAAAATAACATTTCAAAAATTCCGTCCTGATGAAAATTCGTCCGGATACTGAAGCATCCGGATATCTGGCGTCCGGATATCTGAAGGTCCACTATATATATATATATATATATATATATATATATATATATATATATATATATATATATATATATATATATATATATATATATATATATATATATATATATATATATATATATATATATACAGTACCGACGAGACCCAACCTGACATCCAAGCAGTCCCAGAAAGCAGTCCCCGGGACAGCTCTGGGACTGCTGTGGGACTGCTCTGGGACCGCTGTGGGACTGCCCTGGGACTGCTCTAAAAAGCAGACCCAGCGGTCCCAGCAGTCCCAGCTGTCCCTGGGACTGCTTTCTGGGACTGCTTTGTTCACTCATGCTTGAAAGAAGTTCTGAGTGACATGATAGCTCCGCCCCCTTGTGTATTCTGAATTTGTAGGCTCCCAGTTGTTTTGTTTACTTACAGCAGAAAGGAGTTTAAACTATTAAAAAAGCAAGGATTTAAATATTACAATCTTTCGATCAGTAGAGAATATTATAGTTAATTAATATTTTCAGAGACTGTATATTTATACAAATGTAGTAAAAATATTTTTTAAAATAAAGTTATTAAGTTTATGTAAGGAAGTTAGAGGTAGATTTTTATCCCTTAAAATAAAGTACAGGTTTATGAGAAAAAATATCTACATGAAGGTCTTTTTTATTATTTATTGTTAAATTATGTGCACTCAAAATTTGCATTGACACTATTTAAAAATAATCATTATACAGTTAGATTTAAGGTTTTTAATTGAAAAGCTTATAATAATGTTTTACGAGCACAACTCTAAAAAAGTATCCCATGCAACCCTAAATAAAGCCTAACAATTTATTAAATGACCATGAAATAAAGTTATCCTACCATTCTTCCATAACTCAAACAATTTGAATAATCATCGGGGAATTTATTAATGAATTACCGGTAGTTTTTAATTTATAAACAAATTATCAAAAGAGAACATTTATTTTATAAATAAAGTGTTGAAAATACCGGGAATTGTGATTTATTTCTTTTTTCTTTTGCTTGTGTTTACATGTACCTGGCCGATTAATGTTTATTACATGGTATCAACACCCGTGGTTTCAATCGCCTTAGGGCAGAAAATCAGTGCATGCTATTTGGGTTTACGTATCAGCGTTTCACATCACTGAACATGCTGATCAACAATGACCCTTATTTTCATCTAACGGTATATAATGAAAAAATAAAATTGATTTTAAAAAATGTGTATGAATTTCTTTCAGGATTAATTAATTTTGAAAATAATTTGATGGTTCAGTTCTGGTGATTTAGAGATGTACATTCTAACATTTACATAATTATAAAACACTTAAATCTGAGTATTTTAGAGATAGAGAAATTAACAATAATTAAATTGACATGTCAGTTAAAATTAAACATGACTGAAAAAATATTACTTGGCAAATTAACAAAGAATTTTCTAAAAGCCCAATTTCTTTTGATTATCCCGATAGTATGGAAATTGGCTATATAATGATGAGATCTATTTAATTCTTACTGGTGGAAAATAATTAATTCACGTTTAATTTTCTTTCTAAAAAATAAATGGGAAACAGTATAAATCACAAAAAATAAAGAAATTGAATTATTAATTTAATGCACCTGATAATTGTGATTTAATGTTCATGTTCAGTCTAATTCATACAAGTTCGTGTGAAACCCTTCTTCCTTCAATAAATAATCATTCAATTTGTTTCTATGCGCTTACTGTTCAGAAATGACCTTCGCATACATGTACATGTAAGGAGTCCTGGCATACTACCCAGAATCAATTTCTACTGCCTTTTATAGTTCCATTGTTTATTGCAAATCTCATTTCTAAGTTAGCTCCGCCCATTAAATCTATAAACCCCGCCCACTGGGACTGCTTTCTGGGACTGCTGGGACTGCTCTCTGGGACCGCTGGGACTGCTGGGACCGCTCTGGGACTGCTGTGGGACTGCTCTGGGACAGCTGTGGGACTGCTCTGGGACCGCTGTGGGACTGCTTTAGCAGTCCCAGAAAGCAGTCCCCGGGACTGCTCTGGGACTGCTTTGTGTCAGGTTGGGTCTGGTCGGTACTGTATATATATATATATATATATATATATATATATATATATATATATATATATATATATTACGCGCAAGGAAATGCACACTATAAAAATGACTATCCGTCTGGTAGAGCAAGCGATCTGCTGTAAAATCTTTATTACCGGAAAACTGACTCAAGGTAGGGATATCCAACCTGCAAAGTAGGCTGTATAGTTCGATTTTACAAATGAAAAACTGTCTCTATAGGAGAATTTCGCCTAGGGATATCCAAAAACAAGGCTCAATTTTCTCGAGAAAAATCCTACTCTGTGTAGTACATATAAATATATATCTAGAGTGCAATTTCCAAAGAGCCAATTTTCCCATCAAGATATCATGACTGTACTAAATGTATGGGGTGGAGGTCCAGACATATTGTTACAAGTATCCCTGTAAAAATTTTAAAATTGAAATAACATTCATACATGTATCTGTCAAAACTTCATCATGGTTCATGTGCGAAGGATGAACTTTTTACAAATGTAAAATGATTATACAATTTTATAATATTTACATGAATTTGATTTCTACTATAAAAATTAGATATGTATTTATAAGAAATATTGTCTATATTTTAACTACTTACATATTTTTAGATTTTAAGTCCGTCGGAAAGGACCTTAAATGGTGACCTTTGTCAAGGATAACCATCCATTTGGCATGTAGGAGATCGTTTTCTGTTTGTTTGTTTGTTTGCTTGTTTT